>CAJHNH020003612.1:22500-62963 GCA_905116865.2 Candidula unifasciata | reverse complement strand
TCTTCCCACCCCGTCTTTTTTTCCTGTCTTCTCTCTCTAGTCATCGTTGTCTCTCGTTCTCACACGTCCCTTCTATTTAGATCTTGCAGTCGGCGTCTGTGGTTTAGGCATTACTAACGCGCTTTGTAATGCCGAGGTGCCGGGTTCGATCCCAGCTGGGGTTCGGGCCCTGCGCCTTGCGTTGATTTCGACATTGATATCGAGAAGCCGACCGTCTAGCAGGCAATGGCAAACTATTAAACGGAAACTTGCCTAGGAAAACCACAACAGCCAAGAAATGCTGGGTTTGGTTCTGCAAAGTCCTGCAAAGGATACGCAACTCAACTAACTATTCGGAAATCACTACTGTATTCGTTAAAACTGAATAGTCAGAAGAATAGGTCACATTTGATGCAGACAGAAACAAATAAAGTTTTTGAAGAGGCTTGGAGTGATTAGAGTTGCTGAAGAAAATAAGAGAGACAAGTACAGTATTTCGACCACATTAAAAGACACTACTCATATAAAGCCAGACTTGAGAGAAAAACTGAAGACAATTAAGGAAGCGTAGACAGCGATACAACAGGGAGGAAAATATCATGAGGCAGGCAGACAGCAGTTTCAGAGCGTGCACAGACAGGATAAAAAACGAAGTGTTTACGATTAAATGCAGCCAACTATCATTTTAAAACTATTTTTAACAATGAGCAGAGAGAGAGAGAGACATTACAGTGGTACGTACATGTTACAAGATCTACCCCCATCTTCATAATGATACTACAGGGCTCGGTGGAGAGGAAGAAGAGAAGAGACAGACCAAAAACGGTCCAGACACACAATTCGGATGACCGGTCAGACCTAAAAAACGCAGATATAAAGTCCTTTGCTTTTGATTTATAGAGACGAAGAAAATTGATCAGTCAAAAGCAGCTAGTGACTATCGAAACGTAGTATCGTGTGACTGTAATAATGGCTCTTCTGTTACGGAGACGGCACCTCACTGAAGACTTTTATGCATTCTGGGTGAATGGACATCAGTGAATCAGTAGTGCAATGTTACATCTCAGCTTGGTTAGTTCGATGTTAGACTCCACAAAAACTGCTTATATACATACAAGCTCCCTTCTGATCAGTATTTCCTGAGCCCCGTGGCTTTTGCACACGGTTACGGGGGTGTTCCGCAATGCTGTCAATATCGCAAGTTGTATATTTCAACACGTCAGCGCTTTTAATACTTCAAAATATCCAGATAACCTCTATAGAGGGTGCTGAAACCTATGTCACAGGCATTCTTTTTCCCCCGAATGAAAAGTAAATGCAAGACACCGCAAAAAAACAAACAAGAGAGCGGGACACACCCGTAACTTCAGCAAAATCGACCAGCCCAACAAACTTGTGAATTAAAAGTGACCTACTTTATTTGGGGAGACTAACGTCGAACTAACCCTCAGCTTGATTGACTTGTAGCTTGAGGTGTCAAAGTCAAGCACAAACTAAAAGAGTCAGTGAAAGTTCAGCCGACAGCAAAAAGACTGTTGTCCAAGACTGTTGTTGTCCAAGATCTAATGTTGTCCGAGACTGATGTTGTCCAAGACTGATGTTGTCCAAGATTGTTGTTCTCCAAGACTGATGTTGTCCAAGATTGTTGTTCTCCAAGACTGATGTTGTCTAAGACTTATGTTGTCTAAGACTGATGTCCAAGACTGTTGTTGTCTAAGACTGATGTTGTTCGTGGTCTACAGTTGGTAACAAGATTGTGGTACAGATGTTAGAATGAATGAATGAATTTGTGAATTGAAGTATGAATGAAAAGATAATTTAAAAAACAAATGACTGTCTTTCTAACCAATTATGTTATGGCAAAATGCACAGAAAGGCAGCAGAATGTTTTCTCTAACACACACACATACACACACAATTAGTAATCGAATGAATTAATGGATAAATTATTAAATGAATAAAAGAAAAAATATAATGGTATATAGATTATTTTATGGTAGCAAACAAGAGACAACAGCCACACGCTACCAAAACAAAAAATATTATTTACGTGTTAGCAGTTTGATTAGGATCGCAAAAAAATAATACATATGTCCACATAAACTATTCACATATGGCTTTGCGGTCGCCATGTTGCGTAGATGTATCCAGGAGATTATATATATATGTTCTTTTTCCAAAAAGCATGACACAAGCACATCATAAACAATACGAAAACTTACCGTATAGAGCGAAAACACAGTATTAATCCTGAGCCAACATAGTTGGCGAATGAGAAATTCTAGAAATCATTACTCCATGGTTACACGCTTAGAGGAAAAGGTACACACTTGGAAACGGAGACACGTGTTAACATATTAGTGTAGTGACTCCATTGCTACACACAAACAATTCAAACTGGCAACCCTTGTAATTTTATGAGAGCTGTGTGGTTTGCCGACTGATACCGTTGTTTTTAAACTAAACTGGGGGAATCGGGTAGTGGGGATGGGGGCAAAATCCACCTAGGCTAAGGACAATGAACAACACGTGTTCTTGCCTCACACTTGTGATGACAGCTCACACAACAGCAGCCTGCACGACAGCCTCGACTACAGCAACCACGGGGCACTACTCACACACTGGCAAAACGCGCGCTTCTCGCCGCACACAACAGCCGGCCAGCCAGATAATGCGTCTCGGAGCCGAAATAAATCTGGCTCAGGTTTGGCTAGGTGATATTTGATTTCGTGAAGGGCGATATATTTTCCGAATTCCCGTAAATGGGAAAACTTTGAGTGTGTGTATTCCACATGGCATGTGCAATATATAAAGAAATACTATGTGCCGTCTTCCCAATGAAGGGTAGCTTTAGTGCAACCATTAGCAAGTCAACTCAGCATTACAAGAAAAGCTATAAGGGAAGGGCAAGGGAACACAGATGGGCGGCCATATCCCTCATCGAATAACAAGTAGTCTCTGTAGTATACGTTTATCACGATGTGTGTGATGTGCCAATGTCATCATCATCATCATCATCATCATCATCATCATCATCATCATCTTCTTCTTTGTTTTATTTCCGTTTTCCCTGCCACTGTGTGTTTAAGATGAAAAGGGCCAGGGTCTTAGTAAAGTATGTGGCAGGACGCATGTCATGTCTACACATCCATGCACGTTGATTCCACTGGAATACCAAAGGACGAAATCTGGTATCCCTCCCCTTAGAAAGCATGTCTGTAGCACTTGTCTAGTATTGTGCGGTGCCGGTCCAACGGGTAAAGTTCTTTATCCGTTGTCATAAATTTCTGTATTCTCTGTCATCAACTTCTTGTACCTATTGCCGCGGAGTCGATTGTGTGTATATGATAGAGGGCTGCATGGTCTCGAGGCATGGAGTCCGCCTCGAGTGCTGTAGGTCTCAGATTCCAGCCACAGTGAGAGCTGAGATTTTTTTCACGTCGACTTCTAGTAATTTCCGCTAGTCTCTGGGTAGTAAGATCGGACACTATTGTGTATTGTTGTGCAAATAAAAAATCCCTTGGCAGTTGGAAATTGAAAAAGAGTAGCCTAACGACGCTGCCCGAGCAAAATTTCAGCTTTGAGTCACAAGTAGAACCGAGCACTCATGGGTTACCAACCTTGTGTCATGATGTTGATCAGAAGTCTAAACCTAAACATATGCTCTCTAAACATAATGATCTGTTTCTTTCGTGTGAGACACCAACGTCTCAAAAGTTTCTTTTTGGTTCCTGACTGTGTCATTTAGCCTCTTTATGTGACGTAAAAGGCTAGGTTACATTTGTGTGGTGACTCTTGGCAACTGATGACATTAACAGTGATTTGAGAACGAAGACGGTAATACATATATCTGCCGCCTTCTGGGACCATGTTTACTGGCGTAGGCGTTCATGCATCTCCACAAATCTCTGTTCCCCGTCCTCTGAATCACTTCCACAAATAATATCCCTCGGGCCACAGTCGCAATCCATCCGTTATCATCTCTCTTGGTCTGTCTCCCTCTTCTACCGTTGATCTTCCCAGTCGTCACACAATTCTCCAAAGCCTCACCTCTCATCACATGACCAAAGAACAGTGCTTGCCGTTATCCTATAGCTGTATATTTTGATCTTTTTTCATTAGCTTCATTCAAGCAATCCGCCTTAGTTACTTTCCCAGTTCAAGGGATTCATAAAATCGTATGAGGAACCACAGCTCCGTCGCCTCCAATTTTTTATAGTTTATGCATTCGCATTCCATGATTGACTACCAGGCAGCAATGTACTTTCTTCATAACATTTTAGAACTCTTTTCTGCCCCTCCCCCACCCCCCCCCCCACACACACACACAAAAGGGACATGTTCTTCATTCTGTGAAATGCAGCTTTAGCCTGGCCTATCCTGTTGCTAATGTCCACCTTATACCATTCGTTTGATGTTATGACTGTACCTCGAAATTTTAATTTATCGATCTGGATCAACTTTCAACCTTCTATTTTAATATCAGACTGTGGTATTCATTTCCTTGATGTAACCATTACCTCCGTTTTCTTTATATCCAAATACAGATGTTCTTTTTTTAAGCACCCCACCCCCTCCCCCACTACAACATCCTCTTATATATTCATCCAGACGCTTTAAGATCTTCTGCTCTTCTAATAAAATCTCTTCTATCTTTGATTCCAAACACCCTGTGTTTACTTATAGTTTTCTTCCTGTCATTTGTGCGCTTGTGCACGTTGTTTTGTATTCTTATTATAATTTGACTGCATTTTTTTGCACTGTTCATTGAACCATTTTTGTTGTTATTGTTGTTGTGGCGACACATTTATGCCTTATTTCTTTATTTTTCTTATCATTATTTTCTTTGTTATTCCTATTTTTATATCTTATTTCTTGTAACACCGCTTTTCCTGTTTGATGGATATATTCCTGTAGCATTTCAAATAATTGTTTATCTCTACTTTGAAACTTACCTATTGCACTCTATCTGTTGCTCACAAACAGCCTGTAGGCCTCTTCAATCTCTCCATCCGATCTTAAGATATATTTGAATGTTTGTATCCTCTCTTTTTTACATTTCATTAGTCGTACTTTTATTTGTCCACATACTGGGATATGGTCACTATTACAGTCAGCTCCAGGCCTAATTTTTACATTTATTAGTACATTTCTAAATCTTGTATTGATTACATTATAGTCAATTTAATTGACAGTTTTATTATCAGGGTTTCTCTATGGGCACATTCGTCTCTTGTGGTGATTAAACAGGGTGTTTCCAATTCTCGTGTTATTTATTTTCGGTAATTCTGTAAGTTTTTCTTCTCTTTCTCGCCAAGGACAAAACTGGAAATAGAGAGAATGGCACAGGATCGAACTGAGTGGCGACAGTTTGTCTCTGCCTTATGTACCTCTTGGCGCAAAAAGCATTGATTGATTGAATTAATCATGCGATTTTCTATTTCTTCATCACTACTATTTCTTGTTGGTTCATAAACTTGAGTAATATTTATATTTATTTGCCTTTCCTTGGTTTTCACGATCATGTTCCTATTAGATTTGCACTAATAATCTTCAGTTGCTCCAGCTGTTTCCACCCCACAAATTATTCCAACTCCACTTTCATGTTTCTCACTTCCTGAGTATATTACTGTGTATTTGTTCTTTACTATTTTACCAAATCTCTTCCATCTCATCTCACTTACTCCCATGATATCCATTTTCATTTCCATTATTACATTTTCTAATTTTTCAAATTCTGTAAATGTTTCAATCTGTTTTATTGCATGCATTTCTTGTGACTATAATGTGGTGGTTTTCCGCTGTCTTCCACACCCACCTGGGGGTAGGTCTTTCCCTTAGACAACCATTCCCTGGTGTCTGGACAAACGAGACATTTTCTCTGCTGAGATGCAGATTGTCTATTTATTTCGGCCGAGACTCGACCCCCCCCCCCCCCACCCCCAATCCGAGTAGGTTACACCGTGGTGTGCTTCCCGAGGAGGTGTAGTTAGGGATTTCCCCAATCATTGAATCTGAGACCGAGGTGGCACGTCTCCAACCCTCTAGTTACTAATATACACTTACCTATATATATTCACACACACAAACATATATATATATATATATACATACACGTAAGACATGGTGTTTGTACAATGAAATATTGTTGCTGTTAGGGCTGTACCGAATATTCGCTTCGTATTCGCTTAGGGGCCGAATAGTGGACCTAATAACTATTCGGTATTCGGCAGAATAGTTGCGGTCGGGCCGAATACGAATAGTGGTTACTTTACACCCGTTTCTGGACTAGTGAAAAATAAATATATGAAGATTTCCCACCTTAGTTCATACTGCCAAATGCTATCTTTGTGCACCACCTACGAGCGTACCAAGTAACCGTCTGTTTAGTACAGCTGGAAATACCTTCAGTGAGACAAGAAACTTCCTTAATGCTGACAACATAGAAAGATTTTTTTTTTTGAAAGCTAATGCCGCTTTCATGGATTAACTAACCTGTCAGTGACAACTTACTAGTTTAGTTACTTGTTATAAAACTAGGAATACTTTCATTCCTAGGTATTAGTTACCACAGACTGACTGAATGAAAAATGCAAAACATGAAATGTTTTAAATGTTTCCTAAGCTGTCAGTGACAATTTACTAGTTTAGTTACTTTTTATGAAACTAGGAATACTTTCATTCCTAGGTATTAGTTACCACAGACTGACTGAAGAATGCAAAACATGAAATGTTTTTAAATGTTTCCGAATACCGAATAGTTATTAGGTCCACTATTCGGCCCCGAAGCGAATACGAAGCGAATATACGGTAAAGCCATAATAGCAACAATATTTCATTGTACAAACACCATGTCTTACGTGTATATATATATATATATATATATATATATATATATATATATATATATATATATATATATATATATATATATATATATATATATATATATACATAGTGTACTACATTTTGTAAAGTAAAATTTCAGCGCACATTTGACATTATGGATGTTTTTAAAAAGAAAAATCTATTTTATACTCGAAAGTAGAGGAATGCGCCGCAGTTTGAATAGTGGGAAGAAAGAAGTAATGGTGGTATTTAAGAAAATAATTATTCCTAAAGGTGTACAGAAATTTAAGTATCTGGGCACACGGGTTACATCAGATGGAAGATGCATTACTGAAATAAGAAACAGAATAGGACAGGCAAAAACTGCATTTTTAAAAATTAAGAACATCTCATGCAATATATCTGTGTCATTGAAGGTTAGAAAAAGAATTCTTGCTTGCGACATACATCCAGATTTAACATGTGGCTGTAAGTCCTGGACAATCGGTAGGCAGGCCAAACAATTTCTTGAGGCCTCAGAGATGTGGTTTTATAGAACAATGCTTAAAATACCTGGGACAGCCACACAAAAAGCAACCAAAAGGCTTTGATAGAGGCGGGAGCCCGAAGACAACTACTCACAGACATCAGAATGAGATAGTCATCATTTTTATACCATGTTATGAGAAAAGGGAAAATGGAACATGTGGTGACCACTGGACAGATTTGGAAGGAGGGATAGAAGAAGACAACGAAAGAAGATTCTTGACAGTCTTGTTGCATGGCATGGAGGTGTGTCAGCACACGAACTAATACATGCTGCAGGAGATCGCAATTGTGTCGAGGCATAATCGCCGAGACCAGTCGGCAAAGCACCTGATGATGATTCACTATTCGTATTCGTATTTTGCCGAATAGTTGGTCCATTCGTATTCGGCCGAATATTGAAAATCACTATTCAGTACAGCCCTAATTGCTTTATTTCTACGTGGTTTAAAAAAAAAAAAAAAATCTTTCACTATCGTCACAAGCAAATATGACTTGATAAAAGAGAGGCAACCAATACAATCGACTTGTCTCAAACAAACACCTTAGTTACCTCGCTTGGATTTTCCAGGCTAAAGTAAATGTGTGTGTCTACGACCAGTGCTTAATAAGTCATTGCTCTTAGGAAATTTCCCGTGAAGTAAAGGCGACACATTGCGTGCAAATTTACTTTTCAAAATAGGGGTCTAAGCCATGAAAACGGCCTCTTGAGTCATTTATTCAAGTGGCGGGTTGGAAGTGATTAGGGACTGGGCATGTTTTATTGCCAGAGACACTAGCGGGTACACATATCTACTGCTGCAAACTTACACTACGAAAAAAGGCAATTAAAAAAAAGTGAGAAAAGTGTGTGTGGGGGGTGGGGGGGTGGAGGAAGTAAAGACAGAGAAGTGAACATTTCAGCGTGTGGTTATGAGTGTTTACGTGAATGTGTTTATGAGTATGCAATTGATTGTGTGTGTGTGCGTGTGGGTGTGTGTGGGTGTGTATGTGTGTGTATGTGTGTGTGCGTGTGTATGTATGTATGTATGTGTGTGTGTGCGTGCTTGTGTATGTGTGTGTATGTGTGTGTATGTGTGTGTGTCCTAAAAGACTTCTGTATTGACCCTAAAACTTAGGAAGTTGCTTCATGTGACCGCTCATCCTGGCGCCCTTCTCTTCATCGAGGAGCCTAGGCCCATGAAGCTGCTAGAACTGCAGCAGAAATTCAGAAAAGAAAAGACAGGAAAGACACTCAAGCAAATTACAAGAGAGATGCGGCCTCAATTCTATATCCATACTGTCCAAGAACTTTCAGTGTGCTAAAATTGGCCTTACCAGCCATCTGCGGACTCACTGAACCGAATCCAGTCACAAATGGATGAAAGGACTGGACATTATCACATGTGACGGTCGAACAACAACAACAACAACAACAACAACAACAACAACAACAACAACAACCATCCCTACATGTGCCTGTGGTTATTATGTAGCTAATCTACAAGTTCAAGTTATTTCTCACGTACTGAAAAGATGCCTGTTGAAATTAAAGGGAGCTGTGAGAATTAGATGGGCTTCCTCTTCTTCTTTAAGTCCTCTTTTACCGCTTTAAGTGTCCAGGGAGATATAAGGTCCTGCTTCGTGCTCTGTTGGCTGCTTCGACCAAAGACAAACCGCGGTTATGTAGAGTTTCTCTAATGTTATCTTCCCATTTATCTTGTTCTTGATCTAACTCTTGCTCTACATCCTTCTACTCTTTTAGAATATGCCTTGTATGGTATAGCATCAGGAGGTATTCTCTTTAAGTAAATAAACCATTTGATTAGCTGTTTTTGTATCTAATTTAGAATTAGTTCCGTGCCGACTTTATTTCGCATGACCTCATTATTAATTAGATCTTTTCTGGTCACTCCTACAGTCTTTCTCAGACACCTCACTTCCATGGTTACTAATTGTATTTTATGTTTTGTTGTGAGTGACCACGTCTGGCACTGGTAGCATAAGGTGGGAATAAATATGCGTGGTATTAGATGTTTCTTTGTGCTAAATAGAATTGCCTTACGCTGTAAGAAGGTGGGAGGGGGGGGGGGGGGGGGGGGGAGGGCTGTCCCAGTACCTGGCCTGATTTACTGCACCGGATGTTTATTTTTTCGTCCACTTTACCATCTTCAGTGAATGTTGTTTCAAGATATTTAAATTCAGATGCCTGTCTAATGTATATATGCTCTAAGGCTGTTTAAATCCTGCTTATTTCTTTCTATTGACATTACTTCTGTCTTTTCTATGTTGTTACTCATATTATTTGATTTACATTCTTCATTCATAGATGTGAGATGCTGTTGCAAATTCATGGTTGTATCTGCTATCAAGGCCAGGTTATCGGCAAAGAGTAATTCATTGATGTTACTATTATTTTCCTTCCTGGACCTGACATAATTCCTTATACTGTCAATGCAGGTGATAAAACTGGAGTTGTGATAAAACACATCCCTGTTTTACACCATATGTTACTTTGAATGGTTTAAATGTTGCCTGATTTAATCTAACTACGCTTCTACAATCGGTATATTAGCTTTTGCAAACTTCATTGTGGTGTTCACTTACTCCATATCCAGCCATTGTTTTCCTCAATTTTTGTCTATCGACCTTGTCGAAGGCCAAAAGGGCAAACCTGCATTGTTGTTGTTGTTGTTGTTGTTGTTGTTGTTGTTGTTGTTGTTGTTGTTGTTGTTGTTGTTGTTGTTGTTGTTGTTGTTGTTATCGATCCAGCGGCGCATGAGCTTTCGCCCTTTGGCCCAATGCTATGTAGTGGAATTTGCATGTTTTCACAAGCTGTTCTTTTCCTCTGTACAAGGTGTTCCACTTGTCTGGTCTCGGAGGGAGAAGAGTTCTTCTTGTCTCACTGAGTTTTGGGCACTCAAAGAGATGGTGTTCAACAGTTTCGTAGGGGTAGTTACATAGCTGGCACTCTGGGAAGTGTTGTGGCTGTATTCTGTTTAGATGTCCATTGAGTGGAGTATGTTGCGTTCTAAGTCTGAAGATGGTGGCCTGGTCCCTTCTTGTTAGATTGTTAATGCTGTCATTAGGATCAGGGCCAGACATATGTCTATAAACCTCTCTTCCAGTGTCTCCCATGGTCCATCTGTTCAACCAAGTCTCTTTGTTTATAGCTCTTATAAGTGTTTTTGCTGTCTGGAGGGTTGTCGCTGTAGGTGGTTGTTCTTGTGTTGCTCCTTTCTTTGCCAATCTGTCAGCTCTGTCATTACCTGGTGTGCCGGGGTGACCTGGAATCCACTGCATCGCTATTCTGATGTTGTATGTGAGGACACAAGTCATGTGTGAATGAGGACACAAGTCATGTGTGAATGAGGACACAAGTCATGTGTGAGTCAGGACACAAGTTATGTGTAAGTGAGGACACAAGTCATGTGTGAACAAAGACACAAGTCATGTGTGAGTGAGAACACAAGTCATGTGTGAGTGAGGACACAAGTTATGTGTGAATGAGGACACAAGTCATGTGTGAGTGAGGACACAAGTCATGTGTGAATGAGGACACAAGTCATGTGAGAATGAGGACACAAGTCATGTGTGAATGAGGACACAAGTCATGTGTGAGTGAGGACACAAGTTATGTGTGAATGAGGACACAAGTCATGTGTGAGTGAGGACACAAGTCATGTGTGAATGAGGACACAAGTCATGTGTGAGTGAGGACACAAGTCATGTGTGAGTAAGGACACAAGTCATGTGTGAGTGAGGACACAAGTCATGTGTGAATGAGGAAACAAGTCATGAGTGAGGACACAAGTCATGTATGAATGAGGACACAAGTCATGTGTGAATGAGGACACAAGTGAATGTAAGTGAGTACACAAGTCATGTGTGAGTAAGGACACAAGTCATGTGTAAATGAGGACACAAGTCATGTGTGAGTGAGGACACAAGTCATGTGTGAATGAGGACACAAGTCATGTGTGAATGAGGACACAAGTCATGTGTGAATGAGGACACAAGTCATGTGTGAATGAGGACACAAGTCATGTGTGAATGAGGACACAAGTCATGTGTGAGTGAGGACACAAGTCATGTGTGAGTGAGGACACAAGTCATGTGTGAATGAGGAAACAAGTCATGAGTGAGGACACAAGTCATGTATGAATGAGGACACAAGTCATGTGTGAATGAGGACACAAGTGAATGTGAGTGAGTACACAAGTCATGTGTGAGTAAGGACACAAGTCATGTGTAAATGAGGACACAAGTCATGTGTGAGTGAGGACACAAGTCATGTGTGAATGAGGACACAAGTCATGTGTGAATGAGGACACAAGTCATGTGTGAATGAGGACACAAGTCATGTGTGAATGAGGACACAAGTCATGTGTGAATGAGGACACAAGTCAATGTGAATGAGGACACAAGTCATGTGTGAATGAGGACACAAGTCATGTGTGAGTGAGGACACAAGTCATGTGTGAATGAGGACACAAGTCATGTGTGAATGAGGACACAAGTCAATGTGAATGAGGACACAAGTCATGTGTGAGTGAGGACACAGGGTGTGAGCAAACAAAAAAATACAGGTGACAGTCTGAAAAAAAAAGAAGATTTGTTTGTCTGTCTGTTTGCCCATTACTCCAGATAAGCCAGTCAATAAAAAGAGGCTCTTCACATGTATCCTGGTGTTTTCTAGCTTCTCTGTCTGGGCACACAGTGACTCAAGCAGGACAGCTTTCTCATCCGTCAGCTTGGTGTTTTCCTCTGTCAGTTCATTCACGGCATCCTGAAGGTCACCTAACTCCTACGGAACAATCCAGTTTGAAAAGACATAAGGAAATCAACAAGTACAGTTAGTCTAGACTATAATGTAGACAGTCAAATGTTTTTTTTTAAATGAGAAGTCACTGACTTAAAGATGATCTGGTTATGACTGCACATTGGGCTGGAGAATTGGCTAGAAAAACATAGACTTTCAGGCCACGTTCTGTAGAGAACCTGTTGATCAAAGAAGCCCAGACCTATTATTTCTGTGAAGGAGCTAAAATACAGGCCTGAAACAATTCATACAAGATCAAGTACTCACAGCTAGCTATATCTGGATCAAGCACTCACAACTAGCTATATCTGGATCAAGAACTCACAACTAGCTATATCTGGATCAAGCACTCACAACTAGCTATATCTGGATCAAGTACTCACAACTAGCTATATCTGGATCAAGTACTCACAGCAAGCTATATCTGGATCAAGTACTCACAACTAGCTATATCTGGATCAAGTACTCACAACTAGCTATATCTGGATCAAGCACTCACAACCAGCTATATCTGGATCAAGTACTCACAACTAGCTATATCTGGATTAAGTACTCTCAGCTAGCTATATCTGGATCAAGTACTTACAAACTAGCTATATCTGGATCAAGTACTCACAACTAGCTAAATCTTTTTTTTTAAACTGAGAAAGACTGAAGTTGCTGTTGCCTGTTTTAGTGACAAAATCTCATCCAGCTCCTGTTCACACCTGGTTGGCTCACTCCCCAGAGTTAACCTGGCAATGAGCCTCTCTCTATCTGCAGAGTTAGCCTCTTTAGATGTGTGCGTTACTCTCGATGCTCTGTCCCCACTTCTTTTCAACTTGGCACTGGAGAAAATTATAAGCAAACTGAAACAAAAGTGTACTATAGGAGAATCTACAAGAATACTTAGATATGCAGATGACATTGACATTGCTGGAGAAAATGAACTCATCATTCATCATTGGCACCTTTCCGTCTTTCCAGACGATAGTGTTATATTGCGATATGAGGAGGCATGAGACTCAGAGCCCATGGCGATGGTGAGTGTGACTACCAAGACCTCCCGGTGTCAAGAGGAAAAGTCTTCCACAATGATAGCAAGGAGAAAATGAACTAGAGACTTTAAAACACTGACTCTCTTAAAAAGAAATCAGCTCAGAAAATGGGACTAGTTATCAATCAAAATAAGACAGAATAATAATAATAACTAGATAGGGAAAGGATATAAACTTGGGCTACATGCAAGTCGATAATGCTAAATATGAAAATCAAACGAACGCAAATATTTAAGTACTTGGTCGCAAACTTCAACTGCTCCGATAGGCTGAGAAAAGAAATACAATCTAGAATACAATCTGAAAATAAATACTATGCCCTTCAACATCTGCTAAAGTCAAAGTGTCTGTCTTGCAACACCAAGATCAAAATATATAAAACATTGATAAGACCAGACGTTTTATTTAGCTCTGAAACTTGGAGAACAGCTAAAAGAGATGAAGCCTTATTACAGGTTTTCGAAAACAGTCTTACGACAAATCTTTGGACCCATCAAAAATGCTAACAGCGGTGAATGAAGAGTGAGAAACAAAAATGTCTTACGGTAAATCTTTGGACCCATCAAAGATGCAAACAGCGGGAAATAGAGAGTGAGAAGCAACAATGAAATTCAAAATCTGTTTAAATCACCATTGATCATTGGCGTCATGTGAGCTAACAGACTGAAATGGTTGGGGCATACTGAAAGAATGTCAGATGACAGAGAAGTAAAAACTACACACAAGGGAGATGAATGGTCGTAAACCACGAGGCAGACCAAGAAGACGATGGAGAGATAATGTCAAGACAGACCTGCAAACACTTGGTGTCACCAACTGGAAAGAGAAGACCAACCAGAGAGATAGGTGATATCTGCAGCAATGAACCTCAAGGGCTCGGAATGCTAAAGAAGAAGAAGAAGAAGAAGATAATGGGTGAACAAGCTACTGACCAGACTGACATGCCAAATACTCTTTCAGGTGATCAATGTGAATCAGCAACCATGATCAGACTGCAAAAACAGCAAGTCAAAAGGGATGAGATCAGACAATGGCAATATGCAGGAAGCAAAAGAAACAGAATAAACCAAAAGAGAACTGGTATTGTCAGCTCTCACACATGGAGTGACTAACTTATGGAGCGACTGACTTATGGAGCGACTGACTTATGAAGGCATCAGGGCAATTATAGACTGACAATATGCAGTAAGGAAATTTGTTGACTAATGAATTAAAAGGCTGAACAGTGTTTCCAATATGCCATGTTCAAGCAGCAGGTGAGAGGGGGGGGGGGGATGGGGACAGAGATATAAGATAGTCAGACAGTAATTCCGTTTTGGTTAACCCAACCAATTTATACAGTGCAAAAGTAAAATAAATGACAAACCTGCAGAGTCGCCTGTAGCTCCTCTGTTGTGGAGTAGTTTGTTTCTTGCATCTGCAATATCTTTTCTGTAAGACAAGCCAAGAAAGCTTCACCGAGAGCTCCATCACTGTTGGCAGACTTGTTACACTGTTTGTCCCAGTTGCAGGTGTCCAGGGAAAGCAATGAAGGATGGTCTGGTGTACCACAAAAATCAGGCAATGATAACCCTGCTTCCGACTTGGATAAGGATGTAGACCTGCGGAGATCTGAACCTCCATTTCCCACATACAGAGGCTTTTCGGGGCCTCTTTCAGCAGGTATGGAAATAGCTTTAGCCCCTCCCATGGGACCACTTCCGTCCGTTGATAAGCTATCGCAGCTGACACTTGCCTGGAAGTTGCTTCCATGACTTCTAACACTGCTGGCCCCAAACAATTTCAGCATAATCTTCTCAGAGTCTGTAACCTGTTCCGGAGCAAATCCCAGCTCGTGAAGTCTGTCAAGAAGCTGTTTGTTTTGGTTCCTCAACAATTCCATTTCTTCTTTGTCTCCAGCATACATTACCTGGTCCTTAAGCCTTTTAATTTCATACTTGTACTTTTCAATCTCTCCTTTCCTACTTTCCGTTACCTTTGTCAGCTCGGAAATTTTCTTATCTTTTTCAAAACTGGCCATGACGTCAGCAGGGGGCGGAAGTTCGTTTCTTCATAAAGTTGTCCTTGCTGACATTCTGTGTGCTTTGTGCTCGCTTGATTGCCAAGTTGTTGGAAGACTTTAATGATGTCTGTGACTTCAGGCTGGAAGAGCTCTGACTTGTTCTGTCAATGGACTGTGTGCTGGAAGTTTTACGCATATTAGTTGGCAGGCTAACCGGTTTCACTGGTTTTGGTTTAGCAAATGTTGTCTGTTTTTCCTTCTCTTTAACCATAATGTTTTCTTTGTTTCTCTAAGCACTAACTGCTTCAGCTCTAGCCAAGGAAGCAGCATTTTCACGTGGTTTTGGAAGTTCTACAACAGTTTCTTTTGGCTTCCCTTTTTTTGGCTGTCCAAATTGTCCTGGCTTTTACTCATTACCTTAGCTATAAAACATCACTCAAAACCACTTACACTGGACCACGCATTACTTTGGCTACAAAACATCACTCAAAACCACCTACACTTGACTATAGGTTCCCTTGGTAACCAAATTGTGGTGCCCCCTATGTAGCTGTGTTATATGGCTACACTGTAGAACAGGGTTTCCGAGATTTGTAGCTGCCTGACTCTCATCCGTGAAATGGTAATCCTCATCATCGTGTAGCAGGTCCTTTGCATCACCATCTGCCTGAAAGAAACTCTGTCTCTCGCCAGCTCTCCCTCTTCGTGTACTTTCATACTCAAGGAGTCACTTTTATCTTGCACCCATCTTCGTGTTGGTCGGTCTCTACCCCTCTTTCCTGGTACCATGCCCTCTGCTATTATTTTGTCCAATCCGCCATGACACTGATGTGATCACAATATTTCAGCTTCCCAGACAAGATGCTGTTTATTAGCCAATCTTCCTTGATGTTCAGATGTTTAAAAAATTTTAATCCTACAGAATGCAAATCTGGAAAAGATAAACTAAGAATTAAAATTTATCTTCTCTGTTCACAATATTCTAAACATTCTTCACAAAACCCATAGAAAAAACACAACATATGATTAGGAAAGGAAAGATATACAGATACAAGCTAATACCTGGGTCAAAACTTTGATTAACCAACAAGGCATCAGTAGCACATAGTAAATTAAATGCACAAACAGTTCACATGACTTAAATAACCCACAAATAAGGAAAAGAATTGTTAGACACGTTATAATTAGCTTTTACTATCATACAGACACGTTATAATAAGCTTTTACTAGCATACATATGCATTATAATAGGCTTTCACTATATAATACAAACATGTTTTAATGAGCTTTTACTATCATACAGACAAGTTATAAACTTTTATTATTGTACAAACACGTTATAAGCCTTTACTATTATACATACATATTTGCATTTAACTCTTTTTGTCAAAAGCTGTGTTATTTTAGATCATCATGACAAAGCTGCATGTTTGTAAATGTCCTCTTCTTTAGCTGTGTCAGCCCTTAAAAAGGCAGCTGGCTGTAGTTGACAGCTAGACTGAGATATTCATGTGTTTCAGTCCAGCTAACCCGATTTCAGTGATTGCAGACGACTTCGTGATTCTCACATGCTAGCTACTGCTTGCCCAAACAAAATTTAAATTTTTTTTAAAAGGGGAAAAAGGATTGAGGAAGAGGTGAATAAAAACCTGAGAAAGTGGAGGGAAAAGAGAAGCAATTGGGAAAACATAAACATCTATTAATCGATAAGAAACAAAACAAAACTTCACCCAAGTAATAACCCATATATGTTAAGCATCATATTTCTAATATTTGTGAACAACATACGACAAGTAATAGGAATGTAATCAGTAATATTCTGTTCAAACGTTCTGGGTGATAAATTACATATTTTTAATTTTTTTAAAGGATGGGGTGTGGGGGGGGGGGCAGATATTTAAAAACCTGTAGCCTCAAGCCACTTGACCTCCCCCCCCCCCCCCTCACTCATGTCGTGGAGTGAACAGCCAACCCTACACTGTGGACTAGTCGAGACGCTGACATCACTAGCAGGCACGTCACATTTCCGAGGGGGGGGGGGGGGTAAGCTTGGGTAAGTTGATTATTGTTTGCGAGTACGTTGATATATGTCTTTTTAAAGTTGGCCACTGCTGCAGGGAGGGAATAAGTTGAGCCTATATTGGCCGCGGAAACTCCCTTAGACCAATACGAGCCGACGCCTCAACATTATTATTTCAGAGTGCTGTTGGTTCTTAAGGAGCAATCCTTAAATCAGGCACGCGACACGAGCGGTTTGTGACAACATCCCCATAATTTTTGCAATGAGGTTAAGCAACCTTCTTAAACAAGTATATACATTTTCTTTAAATGGATTTGTTTGCATATTTCCAGTATATTATACTTATTTGCCATATTTAGTACAGCATTATTATATTATGCTCTCAAACTAAGATAAATTCATTTACCCTCCTTTCCCCCACCCCCCCCCCTATTTTTTTGGGCCTAGAAAATATGTTGGGAACAGGTGGGGGGGGGGGGGGTGTGCTGTGTTGAGGAGTGGCATTTGAAGAGGTAAACGAGCTTCCCGGTGCATTATCACTGAGGGGATATCAAAATGGCAAAAATGCCTGTCTAACATTAAAAGTGCGTGTTGGGATGGAGAAGAGGAGGGGGGGGGAGGGGGAACTGGATTTTTCGCACTGAGTACCACCCAAACTTGCAGTATCACTGGGGCTGTGCATGACCACTCATAATGCACTCAGTTTTAGCCACTTGTGTTTTAGTAAAGCAAGTAAACGCCCCATTTCTCTCACTGTGGCATGTCAGTTTTATAGTGCTTGATCCACACCACAAAGTTACTGTCTGGCCTGTAGTTGGCTCGTTGGTGGAGGCAGTCACAGCAGCTTCCCGCTGGTTTGAGAACCAGATGTACACACGTCCTGATTTTAACTGACTCACAAAGCATGTTAAGAAAGGCAGAGACAGCCTGCTCCGTGCAGAGTGGCAAACATGGCTTTAGAGATTCCGGGTAGTTAGCGTTCTTTGAATATATTCTTCAGGGAATGCAGGAGTGAAAGGAAAGGAATAGTCAGACTGGCTGGCTGGTTCTGCACCAACGGGATATGCCGAGGTTCGAACCAGTCATTATTGTCTCCAGAGAATTATACCGCTGGGAGTGACCAAGGGATCTTGTCGACACTCTACAATCAGATGAAAAGAAGGGCAGGTAAATAATTCGACTGCTACTGGCACAATTGGAACTGGAGCTCTTCACTGGCTGCTGAAGATGAGGACTGACTGCTTATGGGAATGTCTCGAGTGTAAGTTCTTAAATCAACTATCTGCACTTGGTCAGTGTACGGTAATATCTACCTCTCTCCAAACACATCATTGCCTTTGTCTGACCATGTATGATTTGATTTAAGAACCGACATCACAGCACTCGGTGCATTCCCATAAACGCTCGGTCCCTATCTTCAGAAGCCAATGAAGAGTTCCAATACAAATGGTGCCAGTAGCATTAAACGTCTGTCTTGCCTTAACTCTGAGCCTCGAGTTCTGCCAAAACCTCTCGTCACTTCCCCTTGCATTAATATCACCAGAATGTGGTGATCCATCTGCTCCTCCGAACTGTACACGCTCTCCCACAAGGCATTAACCATGTCTGCCTTATCATGCATCAGTATTCCACCAAGTTATGCAGAGCCAGCCAGTCTGTCCGCCTGTTCATTTCCCAACACACCAGCGTGATCCGGTAAAAAAAAACTGAGACAATACCACTCACCTGCCACTCTGCACAAAAGTTTGCTTGTCCTGATCTGCCTCAGCATGCTTTCTGAGTCAGTTACAATCACGATGGGTGTGTGTGTGTGTCGTGTTCTCTAGCCAGCAGAAAGCTGCAGTGACTGCCCCCAACTCCATTCCTAAGTTGGATTTTGTGGTGTCTGACCATGTATATAAATATTAAATTTTTAACAAAAATTTCATTGTTCTACTCCAGATTTGGGTCTTTTTTTTTTAAACCTAATCTTGAGGATTCTCTGAAAGTATAACAGTAAAGGGGTGTTGAGGTTTGAAATAAACAGCGATTTAGACTGAACCTCTCCCTATATATAATATTCCAATTTAAATAAAGAAAGGAGTTGGGAAAAAGAAGGAAGAAGAGGAAAAAGAGAGGAAAAAGTGAGAAAAAATGAGGAAGCAGAAAGAAATTAGAAAGGAAGAAAGAATAAGAGACACAGGTCGACAGAAACTAAAATTAATATAGGAAAATGGCACGAAAAGTAAAGGCGGTCGATGTGGCTACTGCATGAGTGGTGTGTAAATATGCGGGTCTAACACCTCATACTCAATTGACCAATAATGAATGAAGGTTTTTGTTCCTCTCTCCCCCACAACACAAACTTGAGGTAGGGATGTTGTGGGGTGGGTGGGTGTGGAGAGGGATTTATTGACAGGATGAATAAAGAAGGGCAGCTGTACACAGTGGCAAAGAATAGGACGACTTGGCGATAGCTCGGGTGGGCGTCTACAGTTAAGAGATCACAAGAACCAGAAGAACAATGTCTCTAGGAGGTCCGCAGTCGGGCTTAGTATCAGTGACTGGTGGAAAACTCCTCGACGGCGTTCAAGGTTGTTCACGTCCAGCGCTCAGCATGTGTTCGAAAGTGATCTTTCATGATGGAACCATTTACCTTTTTCTTGCTAGCAGAAAACTATTACCCGGCACAGTTGAACCGAGTCAAAATAAAAGTCTGATAAAATTCGACACTTCAACGCAGAAGGAGGAAAGGTTTGAATCTGGAGATATGCCGAAACTCAAACCAATCTGCGAAGAAGTAGACGATCCTGATCAAGATTTAGAGGAGGATAAAATCGGCTTTGTTGAGCCTGCAGCCCTGCAGGTTCCATCGTCTGATTTAAATGAAGCGGGCGAGACTTCGCCCGTGGAAATCCTTCCGGTCGTAGATAACGGCCAGACTTCCGAATCTCCTGGCGAAGAGGTTTTAAAAGCCTGTCTCTTAAGGCGCAACTGGAAGAACGAGATCTTCTCGCCAGTTTGCTTCTTTTCACAGCCAGAGACTTTCGATATTCCGATCGGCCTACCGTCTCAGCAAGTTACAAGTGCTCTGGCCTTTCTGAACATGTTTGGCAACCACTATCCGTTTGAAGACAGTGGAAGTTTAAGCAGCGAAAGGTCTTATCCTGAAATGATAAACAGCCGTTCATGTTTCAACTGGCTATCGAGACGGAGAAGGACGCCAGGAGTTCGAAGAAAAAAGAAAAATTTCTTCAGGAGGTTTTTCTGCTGTTGCCGGTAAATGCCAAGAGGCATTTGTTTTCTGCAAACGGTCCTTTTAAGGGCCACCAAACCTTCCACTTTTACTAGGATTTTGGTTATATATTTAAGTAATCACCTAATGAAATTGGGTAACAGAAAAAAATAAATATGTGAAAGAAAGAGGGAGAAATAGTGATATGAAAAGAGAGAGAAAGGAGAAAGAGAGTCTAAACTGGAGAAAGAGTGATATGAAAAGAGAGAGAAAGGAAAAAAAGACAGTTAAAACGGGAGAAAGAGTGATATGAAAGAGACAGAAAGGAAAAAAAGAGAGTCTAAACGGGAGAAAGACTGATATGAAAAGAGAGAGAGAGAGGAAAAAGAGAGTCTAAACAGGAGAAAGAGTGAAATGAAAAGAGAGTAAAAGGAAAAAGAGAGTATAAACGGGAGAAAGTGATATGAAAAGAAAGAGAAAGGAAAAAAAGAGAGTCTAAACGGTAGAAAGAGTGATATGAAAAGAGACAGAAAGGAAAAAAGAAAGTCTGAACGGGAGAAAGACTGATATGAAAAGAGAGAGAAAGGAAAAAAAGAGTCTAAACGGGAAAAAGAGTGATATGAAAAGAGAGAGAGAAAGGAAAAAGAGTCCAAACGGGAGAAAGTGATATGAAAAGAGAGAGAAAGGAAAAAAGAGAGTCTAAACGGGAGGAAGAGTGATATGAAAAGAGAGAGAAAGGAAAAAAGAGAGTCTAAATGGGAGAAAGAGTGATATGAAAAGAGAAAGGAAACAAGAGAGTCTAAACAGGAGAAAGAGTGATATGAAAAGAGAGAGAAATAGAAGAGAGAGTCTGAACGGGAGAAAGATTGATATGAAAAGAGAGAGAAAGGAAAAGGAGAGTCTAAACGGGAGAAAAAGTGATATGAAAAGAGAGAGAAAGGAAAACTAGTCTAAATGGGAGAAAGAGTGATATAAAAAGAGAGAGAAAGGAAAAAAGAGAGTCTAAACTTGAGAAAGAGTGATATGAAAAGAGAGAGAAAGGAAACAAGAGAGTCTAAACGGGAGAAAGAGTGATATGAAAAGACAGAGAAAGGGAACAAGAGAGTCTAAACGGGAGAAAGAGTGATATGAAAAGAGAGAGAAAGGGAACAAGAGAGTCTAAACGGGAGAAAGAGTGATATGAAAAGAGAGAGAAAGGGGAAAAAAGTCTAAACGGGAGAAAGAGTGATATGAAAAGAGAGAGAAAGGAAAAAAAGAGAGAAATGAAAAAAGATAATTTAAACGTGTGTTGGTGACCACACCAAAGGATAAACTGGTCCATGAGGTTATGGTGGGCGGTCTGATGGTGGCCATAGGAAATCTTGGAGACCCTAAAATGAGATAACTAAAAAGAAAAATTACGCAGATTTGCATCATGTAGGAATAAAATCTCAAGGATAAGAATCAAACACGTAAGCAAAGCAGCAACCCCTCCCCCACTACAAAGTCATCCAATGGTGCTTCTTCATCACAGCAGCTCTTTTCCACCACGATGTGACGAGAGGGGCTGCTTCAGACCAGAAGCCCCTTCCCACCACGAGGCTCCGAGACGGGTTGCCTCAGAGCAGCAGTCCCTCCACGATGTCTTGATGGGGGGCTGCTTTAGAACAGCAGTCCCTCCACGATGTCTCGATAGGGGGCTGCTTCAGAACAGCAGTCCCTCCACGATGTCTCGATAGGGGGCTGCTTCAGAACAGCAGTACCTCCACGATGTCTGGATAGAGGGCTGCTTCAGAACAGCAATCCCTCCACGATGTCTCGATAGGGGGCTGCTTCAGAACAGCAGTACCTCCACGATGTCTTGATGTAGGGGGGGGGGGGGGCTGCTTCAGAGCAGCAGCTACTTCCCACCATTATGCCACGAGAGGGGCTGCTTCAGAACAGCAGCCCCTCCACACTACAAAGCCACTAAAGGCTCAGAACAGCAGCCCCTTTCTCTCGCGAAAACTAAAAAGCCCTGCTTCAGAGCAGCAGGCCCTTCCCACTACGATGTCATTAGAGGGTTGCTTCAAAGCAGCAACCACTCCCCACCAAGAAGTCTCAAGAGGGGTTGCTTCACAGCAGCAGCCCCTTTCCACCATTATGCCACGAAAGGGGTTATTTCAGAACAGCAGCCCCTCCCACCACATAGTCAACAAATAAGCTGCTTCAGAACAGCAGACCCTTTCTTTCACGAGGCAACGAAAAAGAGCTGATTCAGAGCAGCAGCTACTTCCCAACACAATGCCATGAAAGGGGTTGCTTCAGAACAGTAGCCGCTCCCCACTACAACGCCATCAAAGAAGCTACTACAGAACAGCAGCTGCTTCCTTTAACGATGCCACAAGAACGGTTGCTTCAATGCAATAGTGATCGGGGACTCACCACATAAGAAGGTCAAAATCGTGAGGCAAATAGAAGGTGACCGCTTTAGTGCAATAGTGATCGGGGACTCACCATATAAGAAGGTCAAAATCGTGAGGCAAATAGAAGGTGACCGCTTTAGTGCAATAGTGATCGGGGACTCACCATATAAGAAGGTCAAAATCGTGAGGCAAATAGAAGGTGACCGCTTCAGTGCAATAGTGATCGGGAACTCACCATATATGAAGGTCAAAATCGTGAGGCAAATAGAAGGTGACCGCTTTAGTGCAATAGTGATCGGGGACTCACCATATAAGAAGGTCAAAATCGTGAGGCAAATAGAAGGTGACCGCTTCAGTGCAATAGTGATCGGGGACTCACCATATAAGAAGGTCAAAATCGTGAGGCAAATAGAAGGTGACCGCTTCAGTGCAATAGTGATCGGGGACTCACCATATAAGAAGGTCAAAATCGTGAGGCAAATAGAAGGTGACCGCTTCAGTGCAATAGTGATCGGGGACCCAGCATATAAGAAGGTCAAAATCGTGAGGCAAATAGAAGGTGACCAATCCCAGTTGATACCGGACTCTGACGGTATTACAAAGTTCCAATTGCAACTACAATCTGAGAAACAACAATTCCAAACTTGATAATTGTTTTTTTATTTTATTTTGTGTAATTACAAATAACCGAACTCTGGATATGCAACCCTAACAAGTCATGCACATCAAAAGAAAAGGATGAAGAGACTATATCCAATACACTAAAAAGATCTCCAGAAGAAGAAGAAAAATTGACACAGCAGCACAGACGGGACAGCTCACACATCACGTGACTCCCAACACAACTGGACCACACTCGACTCACATTGGTAACTATAAAAATCTTTTAACAACAGGGACAAGATTGAAAATGTAATGGTGTGAACATTTAATCAAATGTACCGACATTTCCAAATAGTTCTGCAGGATTCGTAGAGTAGATGAGAAGAGGAGTGGCTGAGCCGAGTCCAGGAAAGACCTACATGACAGCACTTGCCTAGCGGGATATGGCTCAAACTTGCAGACATCAAGTCCACTGCTTTCAGACGACACAGAAGGAGGAAACTTGATTAGCACTTAACAGTAACTGGTTAGCCAAACCAGGCAGTATTATATCATATGGGACCATGGGAAAGAGAGGGGAGGGAACAAAGAGCGAGAGAGAGAGAGAGAGAGAGAGAGAGAGAGAGAGAGAGAGAGAGGGGGGGGAGGGAAGGACAGAAAGAGAGAGAGAGAGAGAGGGGGGGAGGGAAGGACAGAAAGAGAGAGAGAGAGAGAGAGAGAGAGAGAGAGAGAGAGAGAGAGAGAGAGAGAGAATTCTGATTGCTATGGTCGTTTTGCACTTTTTATGATGGATTATTTATCAGAGCTGAGGGGTGGGGAGGGGGTGGGGGGGGGGGGGGGTGGGGTTGGTGTTGCGTCAGGGAAATCATCGCACATACACTCACACAGTTTAAATTGTAAAAATATTACATAAGAGAGGAATAACACATACATTACTATACATTCATTAAAAGGGAAAAACACACACACACACACACACACACACACACACACATATATATATATATATATATATTTTACAATATACTATACTTTTATACTTTTTATTTTTTTATCCACCCCCCTCCCCCCCCCCTTTTTTTTTTTTTAAGATATAGTCTTATAATGAGGGGTGCTTGCTTTTCTTCTGGTGCCTGGATTGGAGCAGACAGTCAGGATCACAATTCCCAGTACTTTCTGTTGTGGGATGTGTTGTTGATTTTAATATAAATGCTAACAATAATTTGGAAAACAGATCTCCCACTTATCTAAAGCCACATTTCTTAAACATAAATCTTTTTTTTATTTCAGTTTGATCTAACTCATGTTTGTCTTTTTTTTTTCTTCTCTTCCTTAAATTGAAGTGTCGGGGAAAGGGGGGGGGGGGGGGGGTATTAATCTTCAGCATTAAACAGGCTTCTCCCAGGCCTAGCTGCCGGCCCGATGATCACTGCCAGTTGTGATGCATCATGATCTTTCTAAGCCCGGGCTCGGTTCTCCGCCTAGTGACGATCCCCATTTTTCAAAATTTTAGCCCTTGAGACAACTTAGTTGAATAGCCCTGATCTACAATGTACACTTTCTAATGCATTTGTAGAAGTTGATCTTTATTTCTGTGAAGCTGTTCTTGATGCTCTCATTCCATATTTTATGCGTTCTTGTCCTGGCTTTGTGTTGGTTATAATACCTCAGTGTGGCCTTCTGTGCAGTTGGTGTTCACATTTATAATTTCCGGCATAAACCCAAAAAGGATTAGTTACAAGTAAAGGTTTATTTCTAGTGGTCTGCATCTTTTACTTTTTAGATATAATTGTATCTATATGACTGTAATAGACACTTTGTGGCGAGTATCAGCACCTTTTTTGCCGCAGTTGCTAGTTATCACACATATTGTTTATTCAGTGTTCAAATATTTGCATGTAGAACAGCAGCATAATGGGCAACATTTATCTCTAAAGTTGAAATGTTACTTCAAGACTGTTTCTAAATTGTATTAATGTTAACCTTTTCTTTCATGTATTCCCCCCCCCCCCCCCCCCCCCTCCCAAACCATTTATTCTTAACTCTCCTTTCCTGTGCCATCATCAGCAACTGCCTCTGTGTCCTAACCGCATTAATAATCTCTGGCTTGAATTCCTGGTGGTCACTGTTCACATAAAATTGAAATGTTGTGGGGACATCTGTTGACGTGCACTTTTTAACAATACTGGAAAGATACAGAACTGAACAGTACTATCATGGAATCAAGACCAAAGGGTTGCGATATCCATAGTACCGAGCCAAAGGATTGCGATATCCATATTACCGAACCAAAGGGTTGTGATATCTATAGTACCGAGCCAAAGGGTTGTGATATCCATAGTACCGAGCCAAAGGGTTGTGATATCCATAGTACCGAGCCAAAGGATTGCGATATCCATAGTACCGAGCCAAAGGATTGCGATATCCATATTACCGAACCAAAGGGTTGTGATATCTATAGTACCGAGCCAAAGGGTTGTGATATCTATAGTACCGAGCCAAAAGGTTGTGATATCTATAGTACCGAGCCAAAGGGTTGTAATAACCATAGTACCGAGCCAAAGGGTTGTGATATCCATAGTACCGAGCCAAAGGATTGCGATATCCATAGTACCGAGCCAAAGGGTTGCGATATCCATAGTACCGAGCCAAACGATTGCGATATCCATATTACCGAACCAAAGGGTTGTGATATCTATAGTACCGAGCCAAAGGGTTGCGATATCCATAGTACCGAGCCAAAGGGTTGTGATATCCATAGTACCGAGCCAAAGGTTTGTGGTATCCATAGTACCGAGCCAAAGGGTTGCGATATTCATAGTACGGAGCCAAAGGGTTGCGAAATCCATAGTACCGAGCAAAGGGTTTTTCAAGACTTATGGTTTCTGGATACTAAAAATTTAAAAAATCCAGTTTCCATAATTTTGACCAATCTAACTCTAAAAGAATTTATGTTTGGTGATTTACTTTATGTTGATAAAATGACTTTGGCTCCCAGGTCGACCCGCCGTGAGTGGGTACAGTCCTGGGAAGTAAAGGCGGCCGCTGTGGTGCTGGACCACAGCAGCCACCTAATTGCGATATAACGATATAGCATCATTCTGTTGCGTTCTTATAGGCAGACCTGAGTAGTTGGGTTGGGGAGTGGGGGGGAGGGGGGGGGGCATATGAAGCGAACATGTTTACAAAACAATGAAACAGAACAACATTCCACATATCATTATCAAGTGCCTTGACAACTGGCGTAGGCGATCATGGCTCTCCGATATCTGCGATCTGCAACTGCGTGTATCGTTATCCCTCCATGCTATGATAAAAGATTGTCAAGAATCTTCTCCCTTTTCTCCTTAAATGACCCAAAAAATGATGACTGTCTCTTTCTGATGTTTGTGACAAGTTGTCTTCTTGCATTCGCCTTTTTCAAAACATCTGTGTTGCTCTTCTTAGCTGACCATATACCGGGTGTATTTTTAATTACTGTAGTTAAAAAAAAATATCACCGCTCCTATTTTTGTAATAACTGTCTGTGGAGTTAATGTAATATATACTGCTATGGTGTATCTTATTTTAGGTACTGTTTTTCACACATTACAGCTCTATTCACAATCGATTCTACTAGTTAAATAGCTCACAGTAAAAGGTTTGGCAATTCTGTTTCAGGAAATGGCGTCACACATTGTTAACAACAACATTCGAATATACACCGATAAGGAACACACACATGCTCGCTGAAAATAACGTCAAGCTCCGTAGCTCCGGCGACAGTTTTTATCAAATAAAAAAATTTATATGATAAAGTTGTTATGAAGCAGGAAGTAGCTAGACAAAACGCCTGTGCAAGTACGTGCAACACAGAATACTACAGACTTCAGTTGTGAACCAGATGTTGAAGAAGGCAGCTGTCATATACTGAATGTATTCTAAATGATATGTATCAGAGTTTAGCTACATATGAGTGCTAGGAAAGTATTTATCTAGTTGAAGTGTGTTTTTCCAGATGTGAAAATAAATACATTAAACTGACAGCATTTATAAACAGTAGTAATACTAGTATCATTGTGCGTTATGCAGTGAAGCAGTTATACTAGTTCACTTGTGACAGTTCGGTTTAGGGTTTAAAAGTACAGACAAATAAGAAGCAAGATCTGCAAAGAATTTACAGAAATATGGTGTTAGCCGAGAATGTGACGAACCCTAGATCACAGCCAGACGAAATCTAGCATCATTGCATGCAGTCAGCAACATTTACATTTGTATATTGATTTCTCATTTTCCAATCAACATTTACTCGTACACATTATGTAGTGATACCTATATTCTATATTCAGAAAAAGTCTTTATAAATATAACGATAAATTATTTTAAAACTGGCCATTTGCCTTACAAATGTATAGAAACTTTTATAATCAGAAATTTCTTGCATGTATGTAAAGACAAAACTCCTCTTTTATCCGCAAATAATCATGATTTATGTCGAGATCTTCTTCTTCTTTTTCTTGGTTCCCTGGTACAAGTGCCTTTGGCATATGCCTTTACAGCCTACAGCTAGGCGATATCTGCACCTATCTGCCCAACACATTCAATTTCAGCAAATCCCTTAAAAGCGCCTCTTACGACATGCTGGTCAGGGGGTAATGGTCTATACCCCCTTTTTCAATAGGGCCCCCAGAACAAACTTGCGGAACACTTAAGGCATGTTTTAAAAAGTTAACTGTAAGTCACGATCCTGCTCAGAAAAAAAGAATTCTTCAATAAAGGTAAACTCCTTTATAGGTTGGCAGGTGACAAGTATACAGAACACAGTCAGCTAGTTGTACCTAAAACATATGGACAGCAGATTCTCCAGATGGGACACACTATAGCTTACAGTGCCCACATAGGAATTTATGCAACGACACAACGCATTGCTTGTCATTACTTTTGGCCGGGTAT
Organism: Candidula unifasciata; assembly: GCA_905116865.2. Lineage (NCBI taxonomy): Eukaryota > Metazoa > Mollusca > Gastropoda > Stylommatophora > Geomitridae > Candidula > Candidula unifasciata. The sequence continues at coordinate 34,617 of CAJHNH020003612.1, read as the reverse complement.
GACAGCAGATATCATGCGTTATGTCAAATCCTGTCCGGAGTGTCAGAAGGTGGCACCTAAAGGCAGGAATGCACCAGTCGGATTGGGGGAAACTCCTATAACCTCCACACCTTTTGAGAGGGTGGCGGTCGATCTGGTGGGACGACTTCCTCTCACAAAGAAGAAAAATGCTTACATCTTGACCTTGGTAGACTGTTGTTCGGCTTGGCCGGAAGCGATTGCTCTTCGAAAGATCGACAGTAAGACTGTGGCAGAGGCATTGATGAGCATCTTCACAAGAGTGGGATTCCCTTCGCAGATACTGTCGGACAATGGGTCTCAGTTCCGAGGAAAATTGATGGAGGAAGCTTTTCAAATAATCAAATCTCAACACATTTGCACCAATCCCTACAGACCCCAAGCGAATGGCCAGAATGAGCGATTCAATGTAACGTTGGTATCGGTCCTGAGAAGATCAACCCAGGAAAAGCCAGAGAGGTGGGACGAGTATCTGTCTGCAGCACTATTCGCCTACCGGGAAGTACCCAATGCCTCTACTGGATTTCCGCCCTCGACCTTGGTGTTTGGAAGACATATTTCCGGAGCCTTGGTCATTCTAGGAAGACTTGGACAGATGAAACGGCAGATGATTCCTAGTAAACCATATCACAGTATGTACCGGAACTCAAGGAAAAGTTAAAGCTAGGGTGGGACCTGGCTAAGGAGAATTTGATTCGTGCACGTAAGAAGTACGCTGCACACTTCAACCGGAAGACGAAGGAACGATGTCTTGAGGTTGGGGATAGGATTCTATTGCATCTACCCACAGGGAAGTCCAAGTTAGTGCTAGCTTGGGGAGGCCCTTATACGGTGGTAGAGAAGATATCTAGGATCCATTATAAGATTAACATCAGAGGTAAGTCAAAAGTCTATCACACTAATCTTCTCCGGAAATACAACGAAAGAGAGGTAAGTGACACTCCGACCCTCTTGACACTTTCTATAGCCATGGAGGTGGAAGGTGGAGAAGCCACAGCTGTGGAATATCCTCTTCACCCCAGGGAGACCTATAAAGATGTAGAGGTTAACCCAACTCTCTCTCTCTGTCTCCCATAAACAAGTTAGAGAGCAACTCTTGTCAGAGTACAACTCTGTCCTGACCTTCCTGTGTGACTAGTGATGTAAGAGGCACACCGGCACATTACCTAAAGGTTACAGGAGTACCAGAATGGTGTGTGGGTTTATTCGGCCAGCCCGATCAGGGTGTTCGGTCAGAACCTACCTCTTTGAATGTACCTGAACAGAGTTCAGTGGTACATGGATGGAAACATCAGAATCTTAGGTCCACAGGGACATCTACTAATTCTTTATGAGATTCCTTGATGATCTAGTGTTGTAAAGTGGTCAGAGGTCTCTCTATATTCACATGAATTATCAATATTGTATATATTTCATCTGTCTCTGAGAGGTTGGTTTTAGGCAACCATTTGTTTAAGAGCAGATGTTTTAAACTGTCATCCCTTGTCTGGTGATTCACAGACTGAAGGTGGTGAGCAGGCTGAGAACGGTGAGTCCATGGATGTGTAGGGTGGTTGATCAATGTTCATTCGCGTAGTACGCTCTTCCTTTGGGTGGGTGGGGGGGGGGGGGGGTTTACTGTCACGGAGTGAATCAACCAAAACCTACACAGTAGACTCGTCGTGACGTTGACGCCCCTAGCGGACAGGTCACATTTCAAATTTAAACCTGTCCTGTGTGTATATAGTCCCTCATATCGATGTATACCTCTATCTGGTGCAATAGATATTTCTATACCCTCTAGTTGTTTTGAAAAGTCTAAACTTTAGAACTTACAACTGTGGGATAGATATTTTCTAGAATAATATTCCTGGAAACCTTTTTACTACCTTCGTACTAATTTAGGACTTTTTTTTCTAGAGACGATAAGCGAGATCAGGCCGGGTAATTCTTTGCCTGACTTCCTAGGTGTGCAGAAGTATGTCACCTCTCTGATTAAATCTTGGCGCATTCAAAATACCAGTTTAATCTTTGAAGGATTCCTAAGCTAGGATAAGTTGATTATAGTTTACGAGTACCATGGTAAATGTCTCTATAAAGTTAGCCGCTGCTGCAGGGAGGAAAGATTTAGCTGTGTGACCGCACAGAACTAGGCCGTTCTTGGTTTCCAGACACTCAAGCCCCTGAAATCACACCTTTCCCTTCGCAGGCTAATAGTTTGTGCCCTACCTGAACCACACCATTATGAAGATATTATATCCAGCAAGTTAAATATTCTCTAGCCAGCTGACAGAGTATGTATTGATTAGCGAACATATTGAACTGGGTCACACTTCAGCATACAAGACGCTGTGACGTCAGAGGTTATTTTTAGCACAATGACACTGTGTAAAGTGGGCAGATTGTGGAGGTATAAAATATATATGTGAGAGAGAGATGGGATGTATATCTACAAGTGCATGTGGGCGAGGAGAGTTGATGTTCTATGTTTGATAGAGTCTATCTGTCTCCACTCTGGTACTCGTCTCCTGTCCCGGTTACTGACTGAACAATAGAGATGATATTAAGAGACTTATACTGTCTCATTATCCTAAGAGCTGTGCTCTGAATGATTACTAATCTGGATGTTAATAAACTGAGCTTGACATGTAACCCCTGAGATGACTGCTAATTCTGAGTTCATTCTTGATACAGGATGATATCTCCTTGGAAGCCAGGCAGTGAATCAGCGGTCCACAAAACCACCAACAGGGAAGTCACCTATGTCTACAGCAGTGGTGGGCATCCAATTGTAAAAAAACTTTTGTCATCCATTAATAAAATCCTCCAGTTGGTCTACAGACAACATTATGTGGGTTGTACCTTCACCATCATTTATCCAGAAGCTTGGGTGTGCCTCAAGTGATTGACTTGGTACCCGAGATCCTCTCCAGGAGCTTGAGTGTATCTCCAGTGATCGAGTGTCGAGTGTGTAGTGTCTAGTGTGGGACTGTCTTCAAAGTAACAACAGAGTGACTGAACATCCAGCAAGTTCAAGAAACCAGGGATTCAGATAAATGTGGTCAATCATTGGTTTATTGCCAGGCTTCACTGTTAATCGTCCACATGATCATGATGATGATCTAGGCGGACCTTGGGAATCTCTTACACATTCAGTCAAATCTGTTTGGAAGTTTTGGTCCTTCATATCACTCTGGGTTCTTGAAGTTCTTTGCTGATTCTTATATAATGTATGTGTTGCATTTATTACATGTTCAGAAAGTTTCATTACTGACTTGAGTGTCCATCATTCACTGTTCAAACTGTCTAGGTTTTATGTTTGTGTGATTAGTAAGTGTAATCTGTGTTAACATGGCTGTGATAGTACACGGTCATAGCCGGGAGGCTATCTTTTTATAGTAGTGGGGGTGTCCAGCCAAGCTGCGCCTAGGATTAGTAGATATTCTGTAGTGCCAGAACTTGAGTTTCCCTACTCCTGAAATAAGTTGAGCGTTTACTGGCCACGGAATATCCCTTAGACCCCTTAACATTATTTTATTTCAGAGTGCTGTTGGTTCTTAAGGTAAAATCCTTAAATCAAGCACGCGACACGAGCGGTATGTGACACCGACTGTAACCTCATTAGTTTGTAGACGATCGACATTCTTTAGGCATCTTATGAGAAGGAGAAAACTGGAGTACATTGCGACGGCGAGAAAGCTTGAGGGGAAGGGTGGCAGACAAAGACAGAGATTCGATGCTAAAAAACATTTTTTTGAAAAGTAGGCCCAAATAGATTTGATCAGACGATGTCAACATTAATATACGAAGATTTTACAACCCCAGATATGAGTTTATGTAAGATAACCATGGAAAAAGAATGCCTCTGCTATCAACGTGCTCTTGTCTTGTGAACATGTCACGCTACCATAGTTATGAAACAATTACAACTGCTAGTTGATAACAGTTCAGCTGATTAAGATAACGCTTCTGGCTATTTTGAGAGTCGCCGGGGGTGTAGCGGCTAGATGCTCGCCTGCGGATCGGAAAGTTGTGGGTTCCGGTCCCAGATTGACCCAGCCTTGAGTGTCTATCAGGTGCAGACCTAGGATATCACGCTTAGTGAGCGTTCAGCAAGACGTAGTATTTTCCTCGATGTTGTCAGCGGTCGGCAATATCGCCTGTTCTATATTCCACGATGTGGGCGCTTTTAACGGTCCGAAAACATGCAGAACTGACCCTAAACCTAACCGTCATACCCCACAGCCTCAGCCTCCGCATGTCCCACGAGAGAGTGCAGCCTACTTCCCACGACTACATGCAGCCTAGGTTCTCAAGACTGTATGCAGTGTATAGTACAGGCTGCATGCATTCGTAGGACCTAGTGTTGCACTCTCTCGTGGGATGTAGACTGAGGCTGTGGGGTAGGAGGGTTGAGATTAGGGCCAGTTCTACATGTTTTAGGACTGTTAAAAGTGCTCATATCGTGAAATATAGAACACACGATATCACCGGTCACTGACAAAAACGAGCAAAATATTACATGTTGCTGGATGCTTACTAAGCGCGACACCCCTGCAACATAGGACGGGCCCTGCGACACGACGGGGCATGAATGGGAAGCGGAAGTCGCTCTTTTTCTGGGGCATGAAACGTACAAAGAGCCCAAAGTAAATGGGTCCAAATCTGAAGAAAAGTCGATAGGTTTAAATACTTATGTCTTTGATAGCAGCAAAATGAAGATCTATTAACGTTTTCCTTCCCTACCTCTAATTCCTTTCACTGTTTTTTATTCCGATAAGTTTTACTTTCATATTTGGGACTTTTGCAGGCAAATTAAACAAAATGTACGGCATAATAAAGCAACAAAATATGATGCTCCAAGTTTCACAGCTTCAAGACCAAATTACAAATCGTTGTTTTCACCGTTATGTCAGTTCTAACATACATGGCAGCGAAAGTTGGAGAACTACCAACGATATGGAACGAACGTTGAATTCATTTGACAATTATTGTCTGAGAAAAACAGGAACATAGAATGGGATGAATGAAAACAAAATACATAAATACATAGGGAGATCAGAGACATGTCAGAACAATACATGTTTATACTGCAATAAGTCAAAGAAAATGGAAGATATACTGGGCACACACTGAGACGAAATGAGCAAAGAATTACAAAACAAGCAATGAAATGGGAAACGAACAGTCTGGGGAAAAAAATGGACGTCCAAGGGAAACATTAAGAAGAATATTATTACGAAATACTAAAAACGCTGGGCCTAATTTCGTGTCAGAAATCGAGACAGTTGCATGCAATAAAGTGGAGTGGAGGAATGGAGACAGTTGCATGCAATAGAGTGGAGTGGAGGAATGGAGACAGTTGCATGCAATAGAGTGGAGTAAAGGAATGGAGACAGTTGCATGCAATAGAGTGGAGTGAAGGAATGGAGACAGTTGCTTGCAATAGAGTGGAGTGGAGGAATGGAGACAGTTGCATGCAATAGAGTGGAGTGGAGGAATGGAGACAGTTGCATGCAATAGAGTGGAGTGAAGGAATGGAGACAGTTGCATGCAATAGAGTGGAGTAAAGGAATGGAGCACTGTGTGTATTCTAACGGCACACGATAAATGATGATGATTATGATCATGATGATACAATGAAGTAAAATATCAATTCAGCGGAAACACAAACTTAACACTGCATGAAAAAGAAAAAAGAAGAAAGGATACAAACTGTCAAATGATAACACATATTTTTGGTAAACCTCAGTTCGACCAAGGATCCATGGACGGGGCTGTCTAAAACTGATAGCAGGTTATTTCATGGGAAGTAAAAGAGGCCAGGGTGATGACGACCACATTTCTATTCAGGTGCCGTTGGTCTAAAAGGGGTGAGTTTAATATGTTCCACATTCGTAAACAGGGCATTTAACAACATTTTGAGAGCTGTAGTTACTAGGATGCTGTTTAGATAGAGATGAGGCGAAGAGAATACATTCAAGAACAGAACTGGCAAAGGGAGAATTTATAGCACTTATCCGCCTTATACATTCGTAAATTTATACCTATTTGTCCCCTTATCTTTGTCTACATTACTTCCTAAATTCGGCTTCACATCTTGAAGTAAGCTTTCCCAAACGGAAACTGGGTTATCGGCTGGTTTCTGTATTCATTATCTGTGCCTTAACCTGATAGATTTTAGTCCTATTTATGATGATGTAATAGTCAATGGCTGATAATTACAGGCTATTAGGACTGTTCAATAAACAGTCTACTGTCTCTATGTGTGGACAAAGAGATCTGCAGATGTATTCTGACCCTGAGATAAGTGAGACCACAGCAATAACAACACGACAGTCAGGCTCATAGTTTGCGGGGTGTCCATAAAGCATATATATAATACATACAAAGCTATGATCAACTACAGCTGCTTCAGAACATGCACCTAAAGGAGGATGAGACGAAGAAAAAGAAGAAGAAGAAGAAGAAGAAGAAGAAGAAGAAGAAGAAGAAGAAGAAGAAGAAGAAGAAGAAGAAGAAGAAGAAGAAGAAGAAGAAGAAGAAAGAAGAAGAAGAAGAAGAAGAAGAAGAAGAAGAAGAAGAAGAAGAAGAAGAAGAAATAGAAGAAATAGAAGAAGAAGAAGAAGAAGAATGAAACAAGTATGTAAATAAGTATGTGTACAACAGTAACAGCAGCAGCAATAATAATTAAAATAATAACAACAAAAACAACGACGAGGACTACAACTCTACTACTGCTGCTAGGAGTCGCCGTGGTGTAGCGGCTAAACGCTCGCCTGCCGATCGGAAGGTCGTGGGTACGGGTCATGATCTTCGCTCTAAGGTCGACTCACCCTTGACAGGGTACCTGGCGCAGTCCTGGAAATTAAAGGCGGCCGGCGTGATGCTGAACACATCACCCACCAAGTGCCGACTGCTCTATAATGTATAGCCAAAAGGTAAAGGTAAACGTAAAGTCGGGAGATGTGAACCAGCGTCATTGCACACGGTTATAAACCATAAGTGCTCTGCCACCAGTACGGACAGCTGATAAGAATTGTCCGCCTGTGTCGCCGTTCGCACGTAACTCTGTAGCTGCAGCGACGTTCCTCCATTTACCCCAGAGGATCACTCTGGTACCCATTTCCTGGAGGCTGGGTGAACCTCGGGAGCCGCCCAGTTTCGAACACCGACCGTGGGCTGCAGCGAGTCGTAGCTGGATTTGAAAGCGAGCTTCTTATTAACTGCGCTAACGCGGCCAATGTATATATTCTTGCAATTCCCGCCAATATATAGCCGTGTATGCCCAATACGCCAGAAGGCGCAGGAAAGGGTCCTTCACTTACTACAGCTGTTGCTACTAGTATCACGACCAGTAAAAGGACCCTCTTCCACGCCTTTCATGCGAAATATGTATATAGGGCATATAGGGCTAGACCTACATTTTACGGCACAAAAAGGGTGATGTGGTCAGCATCATGCCTGTCGCCTTTACTTCCCAGGACTGCACCTGGTACCCACTCAAGGCTGGGTCGACCTGGGTGCCAAAGTAATTTTTGAAAAAACTCCAGCTCCGCCAGGAAGCGAACCCACGACCTTCCGATCCGCAGGCGAGCGTCTAACCGCTACGCCATGGTGACTCCCGTATCACCACTAGTACTACAACTAAACCCTGGGTACATAGTTTACAGACACCCTGAAGAAACTGGTATGTGGTACATTCTACTAAAGTCACGTGAGGACAATTACCCCGACACATCTGTCAGCCAGGACAGTCCCTAACCTTTTCAGGGCCTACCATCAACAAAGCGGTTTTAGCGTTGTTTCCCCAACACTTGTAGCGCCAATTAAGGACAAACATCACACATGTGCTTATAAGGGCAACCACCCTGCTTCCTCACCGGAGCTTGAGCAGGGTAGTAGTACTTGTAGAGGAAGGCACCGACTGCAGGCGGGTAAGTAGATGTTTTAAATTAGGTTTATTTCTCATCCAGAGTAGCCGAGCCGTGGTAGATTAGTGGCTAGACGCTGATCTATCGGCTGGAAGGTCTTATGTTCGAAACTTTGGTTCCCATGTTTAGGCTGGGATATCAGGTATCTTGACGTCCCTACTCTAAATATTTTAAGAGGGAGGGAGGGCGATGGAGGTGGTGGGGATGGGGGGGGGGGGGGCTATCTTATTTCAGCGGGATATGTTGCGTTCACCTAAACCTTGCATTTGTACAGAAGTTCACGATACTATTCTTGCAGTTCCCCCCATCTCGGGGATTCCGAGATTATGTGGGGAGTTCCTGGGAAAGCCAAATATCATGAAAGGGGACGGAGGAAAGGGGGGAGTGGGATAATGTTAGTCGGTGTTTATTTCACTCCCTCACACCCCTATACAACTGGACTCTCCCAGAAACTCCGTCGAAATCAGGGCGAATTAAGTTCTCTTTTTAATTTCTAATAACTACTACTACTAAGACTACTACTACTACTACTACTAATACTCTTGCTGTTGCTGCTGCTGCCGCTACTGCTACTTCTTCGCGTTCAGGCGCTGTAAACTTCTGCGGAAAGTCATGTTTGTTCGTTCACTTTCCAGAACTGGAATTTTTGCGTGCACCTCCTTTTTTGCAGATATGGCTAACTTACATGCAGACTGTCAGTTTCTCGCCGTGCAGGCAGATGCACTACGACTTCGAAGTCGCCTTTTACTATACGCTGCTTTCTAACAATGTCGTAAAAGGCGACTAACAGCGGGTTTGTTGAAACCTGATGTGGTGGCCCGAAGACACAGATGTAACAACCTTGCAGTATATCACGGTATAATGTAACAATCAGCTTTTTAGAGGCGAATGCAGAAAAAAAATAAAAAGAAGAAAAAAAAAAATAATAAGATGAAAAATATATTTTCAGAGTGTCAGCTTAACGCATGGATCCGGAGATGAATTTGAATTTCTCTCTGACTTGCCTGCCAGGAAGAAGGACCGCCTTAGTAAAGGACAAACGTTTCTTTGAAATAAGTAAAAAAAAAAAAAAAAATGCACCTAAAAATAGTAATGATAATTCGCAGAGGCGCAAAATTGAATTCTCCAACTAACTTCACAACTGGAACCACGGGAACCAGATTTTTAAAGAATATATAAATAGCTGAGAGGTACTTGGCTGGGAAAGGGGGTGGGGGGGGGGGGGTGTGGGTGTAGCTGAGAGAGAAAGAAACAGGGACATATTGGGTTCTTAATTTATAACGTACACCAAACACGAAATTCCCGTGGGAAATCCACAGCTGGCCTGACAGTCCATTATTTCAAAGGGTGCAAGTGTGCTGTTGTGTCGTACTGTTTTTTAGTGTTCATCTAGTGTCTTCTAACCCTAACCCTAACCGTAACCCTAAACTTGGCTGTAGATAAATCGCGAGAAACTACAACCTGAAAACCCTAGAATTTATTGGGAATGTCTCCCGTGACGTTGTCGTGAAGTCAGGGGTAAGTTATAAATTAAGTACCACATATTGTATTGGGGAAGAGGAGTGACCAGAGATGCATTAATTACTGATGTTGCCAAACATAAGAAGCGAGTTGAAGGCATGAAGATGGTCCCAAACTGCCTGGTTACAGAATGGTAGTCTACAGTCTGCCATACCATTGTATGGTGTTAAAGAGAATTCAGTCTCTCTCTCTCTCTCTCTCTCTCTCTCTCTCTCTCTCTCTCTCTCTCTCTCTCTCTCTCTCTCTCTCTCTAATCCAAAAAAGGCAAAAATTTGATCTTGAACCTATTGGCTGTTGTGGCGCGTTAATTTGCGTTTATCTAGCGAAAGCACTTTGTGCTATCTACAGAGGGTCTCGCAAACATTGAAACATCCTAAAAGATTATCTTTCTCCCAGTCTTGCTGGTTAATGAAGAGGTTTCGGGGTTTGCTCACATCTGATTCCATACTGTTAAAATAAATTGTATATTAAAATGTACTAAAATATACTGGCTATTGTTCACTGACACAAATGACTAGTTAAAATAAACTCCATAAAACTGGAAGGATAATTAAAACAATCATGTATTGAAATTGGAAATGAAATCATAGGACTGGGGCAAAAAATTATATCTGATGGTTGACAGAGTGGGTTGATATGTCCACTCATCTGTTGGTGTTCCTTGGGTCAGCTTTTGGATTGGCCTCGGAGACACTTTTGGCAGGTCGAATCTTCTTATCCAGTCTAGACAATCGGGCATCTGCAGCTATCCTGGAATTTACTTCTGGAACTCCACCTGTAACTAGAACAATGGAACAGTCCCTGTACAATCAGTTTGGAAAGTTCTCACTGGAGGCAACCGTGCCTCCAGTCCTCACATACTGTTACATTACACACACATATAGAGTAGGGTAGAAACAAGTGTTCAGTCTTTACTGATACAAAATAGTAATGTTTACATAACAGGGTTTATATATCTGATGGGGTAATATTTTATAAACATCAGTTTCATGAATACTTTCAAGCACAAGAGTTTACATCACACAATAAGAAAGAACATTCATCAGTGTGAATAATTTGGATCTCTTTACATTAGTACTCCTTTATGGGATTAACATGCTTACACAGTCACATTTCACAATATATTCTCACTTCAACAACGTGGGTTCACATCACAAAGAGTGAGAAACAGGGAGTGAGTTTACATGGGCCGGAAACTCGCAATTTGAAAATTAATGGGAACTGGACATATCTCAATCAATATAACTGGGTGCTTGTATAGATGTCATGATACAATCATAGATGACAATGGGCTTCCCATCTGTTACAGTATTAACATAAAATATTCAACACTAACTCCAGTTTAAATCTGAATCCTTAAAGGTGTTTAATCTTATTGTAAGACCACCGGCGGTAGTACTGAAAATATATTCCTAGTAATGAAGAATTATATATACAACGATAATTATTACAAGCATGAGCCATACACCTCTCTTTTCCGACAGTGTGAATATTGAATTCAGCCACCATGTGGTATTCACTTTTCAAGCTCTTACACTAGTCTGAGAATTGTCTGGACTCAATCTAAATTAAAGCAAGACAGTGATTTATCAAGCTAATATCACCATGAGGTCAAATCCACTTAGTAAGGGTTAGGTATAATGAATATACACTTCATTCCTTTATTAATCTTCTCACCATGCTGGAAATCGGGACTGGCCGAGATTTCACTTGAGGACATAAATTATCAATTAATAAATATAATTATAATAATCAAAAATACCAATGCACGTTTCAGGTATCAAAAAAACATAATATCAGTCATCAAATAAATCATATGTTTACATACATGTACCTACTTTCAGGGCTGTGTACTATCTTTTTATAACATACATGGATACCATATGTAGCGAAACGAACTTTAATCATGAAGAAGATATTACAAAATTACTATTCGCCGACGACCAGGTACTCATAGCAGAAAATAAGGAATGCCTACAGAACCACCTAAACCAAATTAGTAACAAAGGGGAGGAATATGAAAATTACCATTACGAAGACAGAGACAACGATGATAGGAAGACATAAAGACAATTTAGAAATAAAATTAAAAAACAACACCCTGAGACAAACAGAGGAATTTAAGTATTTGGGAGCAATTCTCACATCCGACGGAAAACTGTACAGAGACATTAGCTCCAGATGTGATAAAGTTAATCAAGTATTGGGTCAACTATCTCCCCTGTTGACACACAAGCAGATCTTCGGAGTATTAAAGTGAATCTTATCAGAACTATTTTTTGGCCAACACTATGCTATCAATGCCAAACGTGGACACTTACATCCTCGAATGAACGTAAAATTGTGACAACAGAGATAAAATGCCTTGAAAGAGCTGCATGAGTTTGAAGGAAAGACAGAACACGAAATCATGAAATCAGATGAATGCTATAAAGCCAGTGTTACAGGTCATCAAAGAACAACAAATGAAGTGGTTTGGACACCTAACAAGAATGCCCTGGTACTATCTGCCACAGCGAGCCACACTAAAACGTTACAACGGGTACAGAGCGAATGGAAGACCTCGGAAAATATGGAGCGATGGCATTAAGAACAGCCTTACAGAAATGAACATCAGTCTTAATAGTGCTCGTGACAGAGCTCATCAAAGAACATTACATCTCCC
>CAJHNH020003612.1:0-15000 GCA_905116865.2 Candidula unifasciata | reverse complement strand
AGTTACAATGACGGCATGTTTGTACAGCTGATTCTCAAGCCAGCGGAAGGCAGCAGTGCCGGCCTCAATAATTAGGCCCTTTCAAAAATTAGTAGAAGGAATCCGTAAAATATTGGAGCGTATCGCGGAGCTCCACAAGGGCTCTCAAAGAACTCAGGGACTCGACAGAGAAACTCTGCTGGTACTGTGAATTTATACGACAACATCTCGAGATTTGATAAGGAAATCCCCAGAACGTCCCTTAGTAAAGGGGGGTTAAGGTTAGGCTTAGTAGCAGCCGCTATTCGTTTAACACTAGCCCTAAACCCCCTTCAACCCTCCCCCCCCCCAATATATTGTACTGTCCAAGGAAACCCCTGGGGAATTACTAGGAATTCTCGACGAAATCTCGAAGCCGACGAAATTAGGTCGTATACAATTAAAGTACCACTCTGCTCTAACACAACTTACAATAATGAGACTTACATGCAAGATAAACACAGCGCAACTACGCAAACCGTGAAAGATATACCATTATTCTACTCCCACTGAACCAAGTCAACTGCCATAATCTTCGCGAGCGATGGGAATTTCTTATGAAGGAAACTTCACAAAATTTCGTCATTTTGCAACTTTGGCTTGCCGTACATTATAAAAAGCACAGTTGTTTACGTCTCTCTCTCTAGTACAAACTGCAGTCACAAACTTCGGCGCAAACACCCTTCACCTTCCTTTTCCACACATCCCTGTTACATAACATGAAGTTCAGGGGCGTTTCATTGCGTTTGTTGATTGTTGGCGGAATTAAAACGTTTCAGTTGGTTTTATTTTGAGTAGTTTGGTCAATTAATTGTCCAACTAAATTGTTAAACTCGTTTATGGACAATTATTTTTCAAACAGTAAGTGTTGTGCCTGAGTGTAACCATTTTTGTTGTAATTTGTGTGTGCGTTGAAAACACATATTTTTAGCCACTTATTTACCATTAGAGCTTAAAAACCAGTGTTTCCCCAACTTTCCTTAGTCGCGGCTCCTTTTTTCAATTAATTTTTTTTTTTGCACGGCGCCCTCACCTAAGTAAAAGTATTACTACTATTCGTATGTAAGAGAAAAACTCGTGTATCTTCTAATATTAGGCAGCGCCCCTGTGAAGAGGTCGCGGGTCCCTCGGGTTGCTGCGGCGCACAGTTTGGAAATATTTATTATAAACAGCACATTTTGTAGTCTGCGTCAGGTGCATTACAGTTTACTAATATATTATGTAATAAAATTATAGTGTTCTAGAATAAATCAAAGCACCCACGCAGGCATATGTCATAAGACAGATGTTTGTTTGTGGGCACATTTCCATCTTTCCACACGATAATGTCATTGTGTAGTGTAGGGAGAGGTTTGTTCGACGTTAGTCTCCCTAAAAAAAGTAGGTCACTTTTCATCCACAAGTTTGTTGGGCTGGTCGACTTTCGTGAAGGTTACGGATGTGTCCCGCTCTGTTGTTTGGTTTCTGCGATGTCTTGCCTGTGCGTTTTCATTCTGAGAAAGAAAATGCCTATGACATAGGTTGTAGCACTCTCTAATGGGAGTTGTGTAGGACCCAGTTTCTCCTTGTTTTTGGAGTGTTAAAAGCACAGCCGTGCTGAAATATAAAACTCGCGATATCAGCGACATTGCGGAACACCCCCGTAACCGTGTGCGAAGGTTACGGGGCTCTGGAACTACCAACCAGAAGTGAGCTAGTATGTATATCAGCGGGGTCTGGGGAGACTAACGTCGAACTGACCGCAACCGTATAACTTTATTTGACAGTATTTTATCAATCGTATGTTTTGGTAACCGCGTGTGGATTTAGGGGCTCCATTGTCGGGAAAACAAGAACAGTCCCACTGCCTGCACGAAAACATGTCGTAGGAGTCGACTGATTGGGAGTTTCCTTCGAAGCCGGAGTGAATCTGCCGAAGAGGCACGGTACCAACATTCTGCATTTACATGAGTCAGACATGTGAAACTGTTGTACACGCAACATTTGAGTTCGGGAACGGGACTAAAATCCAGAAGTGGATAAACAACCGTACTTTCCGCCGGAGTTTATAGTTAACACCCGGTGAACACAAAGAAGAAGACGCCGGAGTTTATAGTTAACACCCGGTGAACACAAAGAAGAAGACGCCGGAGTTTATAGTTAACACCCGGTGAACACAAAGAAGAAGACGCCGGAGTTTATAGTTAACACCCGGTGAACACAAAGAAGAAGACGCCGGAGTTTATAGTTAACACCCGGTGAACACAAAGAAGAAGACGCCGGAGTTTATAGTTAACACCCGGTGAACACAAAGTAGAAGACGCCGGAGTTTATAGTTAACACCCGGTGAACAGAAAGAAGAAGACGCCGGAGTTTATAGTTAACACCCGGTGAACACAAAGAAGAAGATATGTGTTGCCATGGATTCAGTTTCCCGTTTAGTATCTCATTATGTACCTGTTATGCACGATTCCTGTGTTATGCACCAACATCATATAATCACTTTGACTATATTACATCTTACATTTGGTTTGCTATGTAATAATTTCCAGTCGGAGTAATTTGACTTGTGCTTGCTAAGTACGCTGACGATATTCATCATCATCATCATCATCATCATCATCATCATCATCATCATCATCAATCAGCAGTTTATTTTTCTTTGTTCAGGATGTCGCTCTCTTCATCGCCCGCCTGGTAGTGTCTCTTTCTTTAGCGAATTCTCCAGGCCTCTGTACTCTCATAGTCAATGTATCTTCAATGTCCTGGTCCTGAAGCGCAGAGATTGGCCTCTGTTTTTTTTTTTCCAGAGACTGTACCTTCCATCGTCGTTATTTCTCCCAGGCCACCATGCCGTTTAATATGGCAAAAATACCACAGCTTTCGGGTCAGGATTCTGTTTATGAGTCAGTTCTCCGTGATATTCAGATCGTGTAAACTGTCAATGTTTTACTTTTTTTCTTAGTCGACAGCTTCCGTTCAGAGTTTCTAGTGACTTATAACATGGTATTCTTTAGTTTTACGTCAGGGTCTGTGGCTTAGGTGGCGCAAACGCCCTTCGTAATGCCAGAGTGCCGGTTTCGATGACATCTGCAGGCTATTTGGCAGCAGAACGAACGTCTTGCGTTAGGTTTGACAGTGGTAACAAGAGCTGACCGTTGAGGAAGGAATGCCAAACTACTCAACGTAACATTTGTTTAGAAAAACCACAAAAGCCAAACAATGCTGCGGTTGGTTCTGCCACGTCCTGTAAAGGATACACAAATAACTTTTTTTTTAAATGACAATATTCTGTAATACAATTTTAGTATCACGTTGTCAGACAGTATTACATCTTACACTTGGTCCGGTATGTCTTCATCCTCAGGTAGAGTATCTTGCTATGTACCCGCTAGGTATGTCCTGGCCTTCTGGTCATTCCTGGGACTCGTCAATATGTTTATGCTACGTATGGCCATCAACATTGCAATACTAGACATGGCGAAAAACGGAAGCAGCACTGCAATGACACCGCTGCTGAATAAGACCGTGGGTGGCAATCATGTGAGCCACAATGAACAGGTGAATGCTACTTTTTTAAAATTTACCCCAAACAAAGGAGGCCCCGAAGTTCCCAGGAAAGTCCAATAATCTAGGGGTGTTACGTGGTTAAGGTTAGGGTTAGAGTTACGGTTAGAGTTAGGGTTACAGTTAGTCGGTGTCCCTGAGATGGTCGGGGCTGACAAAGATTTAAACCCTAACCCAACCAATAGCACCCCTAAAATAATGGACTTTTCCGGGAACTCTGGTATTTCCTTTGTTTGAGGGAGGTGGTGAATTAAACATAAAATATCGGTAAGGTAATTGGTGTGGTCATCATCATAATCATCATTACCCCGGCTCTCTAGCGAAGTTGATTAAACCTGACTTTCGCGGCGGCCGGGTGACGAACTCCTTGTGGTCCGGGTTCACTCCCGGGGGTAGGCAGAAAAGCCACATTTCTCCCAGATTAATGGTACCTATAATGGAATCAAGGCTGAAGGGTTGCGATATCCATAGTACCGAGCCAAAGGGTTTACAACTCATGGTTTCTGGATACGTAAAAAAAAAAAAAAATCATCATTACCATCAGTACTACAATCATCATTATCATTATCTTCATATTATCAGCAGGCTTGTTTTAATGGCGCTATGGACCAAAGGCCAAGACCAAACAATCACTAACAGGAATAAAAATGGATAATAGAGGGCTATTTTTACAGCATATGGTGCTATACATAATATTTTATAGACCAACAGGCACTGGATTGCTGACGTCAGATGCCTTTACTTGCCATGACTTCTACCCGGTACTTTTTTTTAGGTTGAGCCAAAAGGAGAGCCAAGATATTTTAGGTTGAGCCAACAGGAGAGCCAAGATATTTTAGGTTGAGCCAACAGGAGAGCCAAGATATTTTAGGTTGAGCCAACAGGAGAGCCAAGATATTTTAGGTTGAGCCAACAGGAGAGCCAGGATATTTTAGGTTGAGCCAACAGGAGAGCCAAGATATTTTAGGTTGAGCCAACAGGAGAGCCAAGATATTTTAGGTTGAGCCAACAGGAGAGCCAAGATATTTTAGGTTGAGCCAACAGGAGAGCCAAGATATTTTAGGTTGAGCCAACAGGAGAGCCAAGATATTTTAGGTTGAGCCAACAGGAGAGCCAAGATATTTTAGGTTGAGCCAACAGGAGAGCCAAGATATTTTAGGTTGATCCAACAGGAGAGCCAAGATATTTTAGGTTGAGCCAACAGGAGAGCCAAGATATTTTAGGTTGAGCCAACAGGAGAGCCAAGATATTCCCATGCAGATTCGAAGCCACGTGCTTCAGATGTGTATGTAAGTTTTACCCCACCAGGACAATACCCAAAGTGATAAACACCTGGTTACACAAAGTGCCACCATGCGGATGAGGATCGCCCGTGAAGAGGTCGCAGAAACCCCTTTCAGCCGTTAGGTCATATCTATGCCCCGGCATGATCATCAAATGCCTTGACTGGCAGGGGCGATGATGTTTCCCAACATTCAGTGCTACAAAATTGACGTTTAACACCTGTCACGAGACGATCTCAGTGATTCCAGAAGTTAGTACTTGTAATAAGTTCTTCTGGTTCTAAAGAGACAGAATTATATTTACTCTGCGCTTTATCCTAATATTGCTTTAAACCGCACGGATTTAAATTGTTACCAGTCCTTCTTCGAGACAAGCCACTGCGCTTTGTTTAAAATTACCCAACACTACGTAATATAGCCCGCTTGTTCAGACTAGGGATGTTAGATTGCATTCTCACGCCAGTGTCAGAATGTTATCTCCTGACCAGACTGTAGAGACTGAGGGGGGCCCTTTTGACCAGGTAAATTGAGTGGACGCTAGACATTGTGGAGCCCAGAGGTCAGAGTTTCACACGTCAGTGTAATTCGGGGGAGAACAGTTGTGTGGCAATTAGGACTGTTTGATCTGGGTCAAGTAGGAAACACAATGGCTTCACTGAACGTCTTTTAACACCTGCCAGTTAGATTCGTTGTAAACTAGATTGGGTCACTTAAGAATGTTTGCTCTAGGGATGTCAGTCCAGAATTGAGTGACAGGTCACTGGTTAGCCAAGTGATCTGATAGTTACCTCAGGGGCGGTGCTTAAGCCATCATCTTGAGGGTTGGGTAAAAAACTAAGGAAAGGGAGGAGTTTAATTTGGACAATAGATGTGATACTTATACTTCGAGCCTGTGGAATTTCCGTCATTAATCGCAGCCTGCCGGCAAACAACACAGATCGACCTAAAAGGTAAATTTTACGGTCGCATTATGTTTTGGCGATTAATGGAAAGTTCCCAGGTAAGAGAAAATATTAATTTTAATCTTGTATACTTAGGTTAGGGAGTTAAGCTTTTAGTCTATACTACCTTTTCCTAATTTGTCTGCACATTCTGCTTGAAATAGTTCTTTGTGAATGTTCAGTATCTCAGTTAGGGAACTGCTAAACTATTCCTATTTCTTGTATGTTTGTGTCACATGTTTTTCATTGTATGTTTTCATGTGTATAAAATAAAGATGTGAACAATGACGTTTGCTATAATGAAAGTAATTATATTGTTTTCACGATCAGCCAAAATATGAGTTTGGACTGTGGGAAATGATGCCCAAAATATGTGCAGGGATGTTGCTACGTTTTGTGTGCCCACCATGTGCTCACTTAATGTGTTCACCTGAACAGGGGATTTATAACCTCAGGGGAAGAATGATGGGTGTATAGAATTCACTGTCACTGAAAGATAATATTCAGGACAGCGTGCACATATAAATTGTTTGCGTTTTCAGCACATAACCTGCGCCACATGTGTATGTCAAATCTATGTCAGCCAGTTGTTGGAAGTCTGAGTGATGACGGACAACAGACTTAGAAAGTCAACTATCATGACATAGCATGAAGAGGGAAGGCAGGATATGTGACGCCCATGTAAGACAAAAGACCTTCAGACTAGACTGGAGAGGATGTGGAATATGAGGAGGAGTGATGGGATATATTTTATTATTATATGTTGTATTAATTAATACATGTATTCTTAGTGTAAGTCAAGATACTACACGTATGTGTTTTGTTTCCATGATTACAGCGCCCATGTGACGATCAGTCCATGAAAGAGACTACATTGTGTTAGACTCGGCCAGCTGGGAACGAGGTGGAGAACGAGGTGGAGAACGAGGTGGGGATGAAGTGGAGAATAAGCTGAAACAGGCAGACAACAGGCAAGGAAGAGTTGGACAAGCTTGACAGTTCCTCACGGCTGTCAGAGGCTTATAAGTTGAGTTAACCCCTTTATGTTAACCTGTTATCATCATTATCATACTACTCTAACCCCCGAGCTGTTTTTCTCGCTGAAGCTTACCACCATCATCAAGTTAACCAGTCACTGTTTGTGTAAATCAACAAACTGGGAATTTCATTGTAGTAAATAAAGCTGTATGTCAAGTTTTAAACTACATAGTTTGTTAAATTCCAAATGTCTGTTCTTACATGTTTAATTAAACTGTTAAGATAGATTACCATTTGGTGGGGGCTCAAATAATATAATAATTCTTTAATTTTTAATAATAACACCGGGAGAAGGTAGATGACGGAGGAATCACTTGCCCTGTCTAATAATTCATTAACATTAAGTATGATAGACATCTAAAATTCCTTGCCTTCTCTTGTGGGTACCAAGTTCAGCTAATGTTAATATACTTAACGAGCCAATATGGCTGTTTTCTTGGATATCCAGGACTTTGTCTGAGAGCAACATAGCTCAGATTTTAGTTCGGTGTATCTAGTGGAGAGAATGTGTTGAAAAGAAGATCCCTACTCAACAACATAAACATTTAAACCACGCGTCACGTCACAACACCTATTATTGCCATGATGAAGCATATGTCAAGAATAATCTTCCCTTTGTACCTCTGTCTCTTCCTCTAATAAATCTTTCCAGCCATCATGTGTTACATTTTTGTCTGTCATGTGTTTGAAAAAAAAAAAAAAAGATTCCTTTTGCACGCCTTTATGCGTACTGTGAATACAGGGCTAAATCTATATTTTTATATACCAATAGGCACCAGGTGGGTGATGTGGCCAGCATCACGCCGGCCGCGTTTACTTCCCAGGACTGCACCTGGTACCCACTTAAGGCTGGGTCGACCAGGAAGTCAAAGTCATTAAAAAAAAACTGCCAAATATATCTGCGTGGAAAGAGAAACTGTATGGCCACGTGCTTGGGTAAAAAAGCTATTCCCCCTTCTTTCGGTTCTAATTGCTGTGATTAAGCCCTTTCGAAAACATTTAGATTAACAACTTTCTTGTGTTGCAAGAAATTTTAAGCAAGTATTTTCTCTCTTGGTGTCCCTCTGTATCTCTTTCCCTTAAACTTTCCCGCTGTCACGGCATAAGCCAGTCTTTATTAACTCCTACCATGCAGTAGAGTAAATCAACGCCTTATGTTAGTCTAAAAGCCATACAGTACACATTTCTAATTCTCTTATCACGGCAGATAGTCAGGACATTAATTCACCATATATTCCGTCGGGGTTGGGAAATGAACAGGCGGACAAACTGGCTGGATCTGCACCACTGGAGGGTAAAATAAATACGGACATATAACCAAATTGCAACCGATACCATTAGTATTGGAACTCTGCGCTGGCTGCTGAAGATGGGAACGGAGCGCATATGCGAATGTCCCGAGTGCTGTGATGTCAATTTCTAAATCAACCCAACTCATCTCAACTCGCTAATCTGACTAGTTAGTTTGACTCCCAGTACTCCATAATGTAACTATCTCAACGCTTTGGGACCCAACACTTTAGACACGAACTACACAGGATATGTAGAGTTGAAGTAATTTTAGACTGATATCGACAGAGTCAAATGTAAAATGGTTGGTATTATAGTCCGTTCCAAAAGTCATGCCGAACTTTAAAAATATGTAAAACCGTAACCGTTCGGTGTCAGTTGTTGATATTTAGCATGCAGCCTGTTAATAATAATAATCGTCATCATGTAGCAGGTCCTTTGTAGAACGTCGCTCTCTTCACGGTCTGCCTGAAAGAAACCCTGTCTCCCGCAAGCTCTTCAGCCTCATGTACTTTCATACTCAAGGAGTCACTTATAGCCAGTGCCCATCTTCGTGTTGGTTAGCCCCTGCCCCTCCTTCCTGGTACCATGCCTTCTGCTATTATTTTTTCCAATCCTTCGTGGCGCTTGAAATGACTGAAATATTTCAGCTTCTGAGACTGGATGCCATTTATTAGCCAATCTTCCTTGATGTTCAGATCTTTCAAGATGTCAGTATTGCTCCTCTTCTTTGCCCAAGATATTCTTAGAATCTTTCGAAAGGCATTTCAGTTCAAAAGCCCCTATTCTCTTTTATAATGACTGCTTAATAATCATATCACTGTATTTATTTTTAAATGCTAGCAAACATCTAATTTTCATTGTCCCTTATTTGTAGTATACGAAAAAACAGGCACAGTTGCAAAGCAAACTGCTAGCATGCTTACGGCAACTTGAGTAATAGCTGAGTTTAATCGACGGATCAACATCATGGACCACGGGTGTAAACCCATAAGTGTCCCATTTCACTTCTAATTCAAGCCTGAGTCTGAAGAATCTCAGGGCAGTACACGAACTCCGTTGCACCGGCTAAGATCCTGAAATACTTTAAGAAGATTTGTAACTCCAAATTCCAACTACGCAACAACACAGGAGCGCGTCTAGTCTGACTACCCAGATTCAGGGGAAATAACAAGAAGTCCATGTGAAAAAATCCCAGCCTTCACCAGGGTTTGAACCCGAGACCTCCAGCACTCGAGGTAGGTGCCATACCAATGAGACTCCTTGAGTAAACAGAGTAAGGAAAACCTTGCAAAACATCACATTGCACGGATATCACAGGTGTTTTACTTTCACTTGGTCATCTCCAGCATAAGTTTCTTGTGAGTTGCGGATTTTTCATTGAATGGGCAATACGCTATCTAAATAATTATCACCCATTGCTGCACATGTGAACTCATTCATTTTGGCAAGGACACGCTCTCTGATGGACGGTAGATATAAAAGGGAGACGTGGACGAAATAAGGACACATCGAACTACAGTTGAAAGGATAAAAAAGGACCAGCAGCAACGGAATTTGCTTGTAAATGCCTTATTTGTCAACATCAACATGAAGAAGATATAGACTGTCATATATTCTATTACAAAGAGCATTGACCTGATCTCTGATACAGCTAATCGTGCAGAATGTCAAGTCATGATCGTCTATGCTTATCGTCATACCACATGATGATAATGATATTTCCAGAGAGGAGGGGGAAAAAAAAAAAAATAAAAAGGGGAAAGGAAAAAGGGCTTAAAGCGGAGGAAAAAAAAAAAAAGTGAGGGTAAGGGGGTAGTGTGACGCTGTTATAATTTCATCTCCGCCCCCCCCCCCCCCATCTTTTTCCCAAAGTGGCCTGGAAAAAAAAACACATTTAAGAATATTTGGCCTGTCTTATCCAATTTGAATAACGCGGCGTTTTTGACTTCACAATGCCTGAACTAGCCAGAGATATAATCAAAGCAATGTTTCCCCGTTGTAAATTTGAACAAAGAAGACACAAACAATAGACTGCACAATTTATTGCCTGGCATATTTCGCTGTATCTCATCAGGTGCATACTTCAGTAACAATTAATTAAAATGAAGCAAATAGCTGAATCCTAGAAACTGAAACACAAATTCGAGTAGATTTCAAACTGTTTTACCAAGGTAAACGTAGGGCAACCGACCATTTCCTTTTGCCTACAAAGTTCCGGTTTCAATTGCCAATCGCTGAAGCTTCCGCGTATCGAAGTAATCTACGGTTAGCCGAACTGTAAATAAATCGGAATGCATCATCCCTGTACATGATGTGCCCGGAATTTAGAATATGGCACGCAATTGCTGATGATGGATTATTTCGACAAGTTACTGATTCGTTGTTGTTGAGGTGTTAGTGTTCTGCATTGCTTTTACCAACCATAGTGGAATATGTCAGCAACCCGTTGTTCCAGTCGTCGATCAGTTCTGCCCACATAGCCAGCGTTACCAGGTGCATTTAAATTGGTATATACAGTTAGATCTGGCGTACGTCGACACTGGTTCTTTTACTGGTGTGTAGGAATCCTGGTGGTTTTAAATCTCATAACAGGCATGGCTGCGTAAAAGGTTTGACGGACTGCTGTTTTGAGTCGGTCATATATACGTATTGCCAGCCGCCTAAACCAGTTACCTTAGAAATGTCGGTGCTAAAAAAACTAGCCTATATACATCTAACGTTTCGGGGAGACGACGTCATGCAACGTATATATGACCGACTCAAAACAGCAGTCCGTCAAACCTTTTACGCAGCCATGCCTGTTATGAGATTTAAAACCACCAGGATTCCTACACCACCCAGTAAAAAGAAACCAGTGTCGACGTACGCCAGATCTAACTGTATTATACCAATTTAAATGCACCTGTAACGCTGCATATGTGGGCAGAAACTGATCGACGACTGGAACAACGGGTTGCTGAACATATTCCACTATGGTTGGTAAAAGCAATGCAGAACACTAACACCTCAACAACAACGAATAGGTAACTTGTCGAAATAATCCATCATCAGCAATTGCGTGCCATATTCTAAATCCGGGCACATCATTAAACAGGATGATGCATTCCGAATTATTTACAGTTCGGCTAACCGTAGATTACTTCGATACGCGGAAGCTTCAGCGATTGGCAGATTGAAACCGGAACTTTGTAGGCAAAAGGAAATGGTCGTTGCCCTACGTTTACCTTGGTAAAACAGTTTGAAATCTACTCGAATTTG
This sequence comes from Candidula unifasciata, assembly GCA_905116865.2. Classification (NCBI taxonomy): domain Eukaryota; kingdom Metazoa; phylum Mollusca; class Gastropoda; order Stylommatophora; family Geomitridae; genus Candidula; species Candidula unifasciata. Next base: position 3,623 of record CAJHNH020003612.1, on the reverse strand, counting down.
TGTTTCAGTTTCTAGGATTCAGCTATTTGCTTCATTTTAATTAATTGTTACTGAAGTATGCACCTGATGAGATACAGCGAAATATGCCAGGCAATAAATTGTGCAGTCTATTGTTAGCCAGAGATATGTCTGCATTTTCAGCCAAACACATTTCAATGGTCGGAATACCAGCAATACGTATTGCTCAGTGCTTTCTACTACGGTTACTTCAGCACTCAGATCCTTGGAGGCTACGCATCCGGGAGGTTTGGCAGCAAGATGATCCTAGGGTTGGGGCTACTGGTCACCTCTGTGCTGGCCTTGGCGACGCCGTTTGCTGCCTGGCAGAGTTACAACCTGCTTCTAGCATGTCGTGTTGGCCAAGGATTGGCGGAGGTATGATATATAGTTGTGGTTCTAGTTTCTTAAGAGATAAACAGCACACTATATATAATGGGACCTCTCCGCCAGTTCGACCCGGCTTTAAATGGGTACCAGGTAAAGTCATGGAAAGTAAAGGCGACCGGCGTGATGTTTTACCCAAACAACATACCAAGTGCCGCTTGGTCTATAAAATATAGGTCTAGCCTGATGTGCCCAGTATAGGTTGGAAATCGAATCGTTCACCTTATATATATATATATATATATATATATATATATATATATATATATATATATATATATATATATATAATAAATATATATATATATATATATATATATATATATATATATATATATATATATATATATATAATGGGAAGCTTTAAACGAAGTGGTGAGCAAAACAAGAGAATATGAACAGTTTCTTGGCCTACATGAAGCTAAAAACAGTGAAAGAAATGAGAACGGTAAAAGATTATTAGACCTATGCAGCTAGTACAATCTTTCTATACAGGTAGGTATTTTTCATTGGACCATAGAGAATCAGAAACTTTGCACTTTGTACCTATGAAACGGCACTTTTTCATCAAGAGTTAATCTGAGTTTGTACTAAGAAAGAAAAGGGAAGAAGGATCATTTTTGACGCAAGATCAATCTTAAATGATCTCCATGACACAAACAATGAACTAGTTGAGTTAACAGCAAACTGTCTGACAATCGAGAAACACAGAAAGACATTAACCACAAATCCGACAAGGTAAGATCTTATAAAAGTGGAAAATCTGAAACAAGAAGCTGTAAAATAACAGTTACAACAGAAACTAGAGACACTATTTAAACAAACAACTATAACCTATAGTGGGAAATTTTCAGGATAAATCGAGTGACTCGCAGAAGAATTATATGGAAGAAAGAAGAATGCAAACAGACTGAAATTTAAAAAATACTTTCTGGTGAGAGGAAGTTAAAAGGAAGCAGATAAAAAAGAAGAAAGACGTATACAAATGGTATGAAATCAAAGAGAGAAGACTGCAAATAAGAGAAATCGACATAGGACCAAGAGAGCAAAACAAAAATACCGAAGAGCATTTCAGAGAGTCATCAAAAAAAAAAAAAAAAGGGAAACAACCAATATAAGTAGTCAAAAGTATCCGAAAAAGAGATGAGAGCTACAACTCTACATAGGTAATAAATGTTACTACAAGAAGGCCATTAACAATTCCCGACCAGGTGATATTTTATCTATACAGATGACTCTGTGCTGAGAGGTACAGGAAGTGCCTAAAGATTTATAGCAAACGCGAATGGACGTCACTTAGTGCAACACACGCTGGCATATGATATCATAACGTCAATTTTGAGAATGGACATGGAGGCAGTCACTGCTGCCTTAATGTGGCTTTAGAATCAGCTGTGCGGGCATTTCATAATTGTAACCGACTCATAGAGTTGTTGAGAAAAGTCGAGACAGGCATGCTCTGTGTAGAGTGACAAGCATCGCGTTAGAGGTCTAGGGTAGTGAGCGTCATTTTGATATTTTCTCCAGGTTATACTGGTGTGTGTGGGAAACGAGCAGGCAGATGGACTGGCCGGTTGTCCAACACACCACTTTGTGGGTAAAACTGATAGTATAGACAAGTTAGACGTCGTGACTCAGGCCTTTTTAGAGCGCGTGAACACTGCGAAGCGAGCTCTTCTATAAACCCAGAACAGTGAGGAGGTAAAAAAAAAAGATCATTACGGTCTGAGGCGAATGGTGCTGAGAGGACCAACCAGAGGATATGGCTGACTATGGTCAACACTCAAGACCATGGCGAGAGGGATGTACAATCAGTTACTGGTACCATCTGAGTTGGAACTCTTCGCTTGCTGCAGAAGACGCAGACGTAGCACTTATGGAAGTGTCCTGAGGGCGGTGATTCCAGATTAAATATTGAACAGGAAGGCTATTAATAGATCCACCAGAAATAGCAGAAATTGGATGGAATATTTCAATAAACTTTTTCACTCCCTAGGATCGCTGGGAGAGAACACCACAGGACTTGAAAGCATATTCTATCTTATCTAGTAGAAATAAAAATAATTAAACTGTTACCGACAAAAATAATCGAGGCAGCATATGAAAGCAACACCATATAACTTCAGAGCATCGTAAATGGAGCACAGCAACACTCCCATTAATGAACTGGCAACAAAGTAATAGTGAGGACCATTGTGGGAGAAACAAAGAAATGAGCAAAAGTTTCAGACAAAAACCGAAGCATCTGCTAAATATGATCCTTTCGATTCCCCCCTCTCCTCTCTCTCTCTCTCTCCCCTTTTCTCTACTCTCCCTCTCTCTCTTCCTCTCTCTGTGGTTTATCCCCGTCATAATCAATTCTAACTTTTTTGGATTATTCCTATTTGCGTATCTACAGTCTTTTAATCCCTGGCTTTTTTTATTCCTTTCCCCTCTATCCCCGCCCTTCTGTCGTTATATATGGATCATCCCCTTTTGTATTATCCAGTATTTTTGTCCGTCCTGTATTGTATTATCCATGTCTTGTAATACCCGTATTTAGAATCCCGTTTGTATCCATCCATGTTTGCCCTTTTCCCCGCATTTTTTACCCATGTTTGATCTGTCCGTCCTGTTTGTTTTCCATGTCTTGTGTATTCCTATTTTATATATCCCTGTATTGTATCCCCAGTTATGCATCTACCCGCATTGTATATACCCATGCCTTGTATTATCCCCGTATGTTTATCCCGGGATTGATATCCGTATATATCTGTCAATGGTTTGATCTGTCCCTGCATGTTTCCCTCTTTTATTTATATATCAATGCTTGATTATTTTGTAGTGTATTTCCCTGACAGTACTTCCTTTCTCTACCCGTCTTGTATCTATGCCTGTTTATAATATATAATTATCCCGTTTTAATCTATCAGTGTCTTTTATCTACCAGGGGCTTTATCATCAATGTCTGTATCATCCCCTATATAGTAATTATATTCAGTCTTTTAACTACCAGGGACTGTCTAATCTATGGTTGATCTATCCCAGTCTTTATCTATCACTGTTTGTATTTCCCGTCTTTACTACCGGCTTGTATCTACCGTATATAGTATATTCTGTTTTGATCATGCGACTGTAGTTATTCATGTTTTTTTGAGCCCTGTAGGTATCAATCCATGGCTTGATCTAACCGTACCGGTTTTTTATCCTCCTTGTCTTTTTTTCCATTCGGTTTTTTATCGCTTTCGTGTATGTGCCCC
>CAJHNH020003611.1:10000-62970 GCA_905116865.2 Candidula unifasciata | reverse complement strand
GAATTTCCCTGTATACATGAGCAAGGAGTAAACCGGTTTCTAAGAATAGTCAAATAACTCAATCAATATTTATCATACAGTTGCAAATTTAAAATGACGCTAAGTCAAAGCAACTGGAAGATGCAGGTATCATAATTCTCTTCGATCAAGGCATATATCGATATAACGGACTATATACCTTCCCGGACGAGTCCAAGTTTGAAAGTTGTGTCGCGCCCAGGTAATACAGGTCTTGACTATTTTAGGGGTGATGTGTAATGGCTTATCATTCCTTGACAGAGGGTTCGGCCAGCCACGCCTTCTTGGTGGAGTTTAGCTATGGCCGCCTTTCTCCAACACTGGTCATAGGCGTGGGCTAGATCCAGAAAGACTGCCACGGTTATCTTTCGGGGTCTGAACCCTCTTTTAGCGTGGTCTTCCAACCTGATAATTAGGTCCATCGCCGACCGTTCTGCCCTGAATCCGGACTGGGAGGCGCTATAGAGGTTCTTGCTTTCCATATGGAACTTGATTCGGTTGTTCACTACGGTCTCCATTATTTTTCCTAGGTGGGAGGTGAGTGATATGGGGCGGTAGGAGTCGACACGCATGGGATCGTTGTAGGGTTTCAGGATGGGTATGACGGTGGCTCATTTCCACTGTTTGGGTATATCACCACCTTGCCGCACCAGGTTGAAGAGTTCTGTGAGAGCCGCTAGTGACTTTGCCGGGAGCATCTTTATGATCGCGTAGTTCAGGATGTCCGAGCCCGCCGCTGTATTAGATTTCTCTTTGAGGGCAGAGACGACTTCGTCCATCGTGAACTCCTGATCCATGTAGTGTGGTACATTATCGATGTCCCGGTTGAGGTTCTCATCTTCGCACAGTTGCCGCCTTCTATCTCTTTCCTGCTGGCCTAGACTGTCGTTGGAACTAGTTTGGTAGAAATAGTTTCCGAAACTGTCCACTTTTTCTTGGTCAGAGATAGCATAGACGGGAAACTTTAGGGTCGGTATCGGTTTAATTTGTCTTGCGCCCTGGATGGCTTTGATTCAGCTCCACACTTCTTTGGACAGGGTGCTAGACGTGAGGCCCTGGCAGAATGATCTCCAGCTGACTTCTTTTGCTTTGCGGACGGCTCTGTTAGCTTTATTTCGTTCTATTTTATATAGATCGAAGTTAACATTTGTCCTCATGCACCTGTATTTTTGTAGGGCTTTTTTTCTCGCAGTGTCTCTGTGCAGGAATCATTCCACCAGGCCGCTGGAGTCTTGCGACTTGATTTTGATGTGCCCGGGCCTTTTTTGGTCACGCCCACGATCCTTTCTGGCATGCATTTGTTTGGGATGTGCCTAGCGGCTATGCGGAGGATCGTGTCGGTGAATCTTTCGGCATACTGGTCGACATCTTCGCTCGGTTGTTTTTCTAATATTGTCGCTTCTGCCTCGCGTTGAAAACTGTCCCACCTGGCTTTCTCTAGGAACAATTTGGGGCGGTTGCTTTCGTCACATGTTGTCGGGACGGCGCGCGTATTTATTAGCACAGGCAGGTGGTCGGTGCTGGAGTCTGCTGCCACTGTCCAGGTGCACCCTGGCAGTTCGGCTTTCACTAGGGATAGGTCGACTGCTGAGTCTCTCTGTCTTGGGCATGGGTTAATTCGGGTCATCGAACCATCATTAAGCACAGTAAGCTGGTTGGCTTCGATGCATTTAACCAGGTTGTTACCGGCTCGATCAGCCCTCATTTCCCCCCCAAAGTTCGTGGTGGCAGTTTAAGTCCCCCAGGATCATTGTGTTGGGGCGCAATCTGTTTTTGAGTTCTTTTAAGTCGACCTCTTCTATTTTCCGGGCTGGGCTGTATACGTTAATGATAGTTAGGTGTCGGTTTTGGACTGCAATTTTAACGCACACAGCCTCGAGGTTGTCAGTCGAGAAAACATCGTAGTCGATTAGAGTCCAATTGCTGTTGATGAGTGTCTCGACTCCGCCTCCCGCCTCATTATCCTGCCTATCGTTTCTGACGACGTGGAATCCCTGACACTTAAACGGATCGTTACTTTTTAGCAGAGTTTCCTGCAGGGCATAACGAGTGTTCGGGGTCCCCAGTGTTTGCATCACTCCTGGTAGATTTGCTTTTATGCCTCTGCAGTTCCACTGCAGTATCTGCAGTGTGTTCTCCATTTCTGGTGTGTTTGTCTACGGGTTTTTCCATCGTTATTTACAGGGTGTTGTTGGATGGTTCGCAGTCAGCTGGCGGGAGTGTAACGGAGTGGTCGGAGTCGTCTTGCTCATGTTCTGCTTCCGATTCTTTCTGGCCGTCGCTCTTGCTTTCGTCAGTTTCCTCTGATTCCGCACTGTCGTACTGCTTGTTAATTGGATTCTCTACCAGTGTTTTGGCGAGTTTGCGCATATATGCCTCGGCCTCTTGTTGTTGCAGTTTCCACCATTTGGTCTCTTGCACATTGGTCGGTAGTTTGTTTTTGATCGTTTTAAGCTCAGTTCTGATCATATGCTAGGTACAGTACGTCTAGTTTCTCAAAGTGGAGCTGGGCTTCTTCTGAGATTTGGTCTAGCTGACACTAGGGGAGGGCTATTCGCTCATCTGCCAGTTTCTCCGCTTTGACGCGTTCAGATTTTGCAGACTCGTAGGCGGTTTTGAGCGCTTTATATTTGCTCGCTAGGTCTGCCACACTGTCCTGTGCTTCGTCCGAGCTGGGGTTTCTAGCGGGCGGGTCACTTTTGTTTGCTGGTTTGTCTGCATTCTTTTCTGTTGATGAGGAGGCTAGGCCGGCTAACAAGATCCTGATGCCTGACTGTGTCTCGGTCAGGTCCTTGGTTTTAGCTATATTTTTCTTGGCGACCTGTAGTGGTAAGTTTGTTAGGGTTGCCTCCCTTAGTACCAGGTGGACTTCCTTCCATTTCGGGCACCCTTTGTAACGCGCGCTGTGGTTGGCGCTGCAGTTAACGCACTTTTTTGTGGGTTTGCTGTTTGGTGGTTTGCAGCTGCCTTTGCTCTGGTGCATTGGCGGACCCAGTGGTTTTCACTGCAGAAACTGCAGCGGGCCCCATTTCGGCATTGGTCTTGTTCGTGGCCGAACCGTAAACATTTTTGGCATTGGTTTACGGTTGGAACGAACCTCTCGATGTATTTCTGCTTTCCCTGGAGAACTATTGTTGTGGGTTTGATTGTCCCTTTGACTGATAGTTTTACCAGGGACATGGGTTCCCCCAATGCCTTAGTCATTCTTTTGATTTCGATGAACGTAAGGGTCGGGTTCTCCCTCTTTAGATTGTCGATTATTTTGGTGATGTTCTTTTTCAGATGGACGCTTTTCATCACTAGGTCCGCCTTCTCCGGGATTTCCTCTAGATAGACCTGGATGTCGTGATTCAGAGTTAGCTAGTTTCTGTTAGTATTTTAACCAACTCTTTGTTGTGGGTTGAGTGGTTCATAACTACCACTAGGTCCTTATGTTGCCTGCTCACCCTGGCGATCGTTTTTCGGCCTATTTTTCCTTCGAGCGCGGCCTGCTGTTTGTTTTGGCTCAGACTGAGGAGTCGAGGTTTCCAGCCTATTGTGGTGTTTGGCCTGGGTCCTGCTGGCCACCTTGTGTAGTTTGACTAATTCAGCTGCACTGGGGAGTGCAACTGGTTCTTGTGCGCCTGCCTGGCTGGGACCAGCTGGCTGCCCGGGTGGGGGCGTGGGTGCCTCCCGGCTGCTTTGTCCGCGTATGTCGGCGCCGAATATGGTGTCGTGGATCCCTTTGGGCTCTCGCCGGTTGGGGTAGTCCCATCAGTTTTGGCTTTGTGGGTAGGTGCTATCGCCGCGCTGGTAGCTTTCCTAATAGTTGTTTTATCGGTTTTGCCCTTCTAGACGGCTTTTTGGGCTTCTTTTTGATGGATTGTTGTGCCTGAAGTTGGCTCTTGAGATCTGGCTCTCGTTAATGCCATTTTAATCTGGTTTAAGGTTTAGGTTGGCTAAGCTCTAGTCAAGGATTTGAAGTGGTTTAATGGTAAATTATACTCACAAATCGTGATCCGGGCTCTGCTGACTTCTTGGTTGGTGTGTCGTCTCGATCAGTGTGAGCTTTCGTAAAGGCTTGTCCTCTGCTGAGCAACAAGCCTGGTTACGAGAACCACTTTAGAAGTAGAAATTCTAGGGTGTTCACAGCAGTACACAAGGCTAGTGCTGGGACAACTGACTTTTAGTCAGCGTATCAACTCAAGATTTGGGACCACTACAGCTTTCAGACCTAGCCGATCAAGCCGAACCAAGCAGCGATCAATACTAGTGTCTGAGGAAACCTGTGGCCCTCCTCTCAAGCGACCGCTGAAATAGGAGGCAATGTTTCTAGTAGCGGGTAGTTTATAGTGAGGCTACTAACTCTCACTTTTTCAAAACCGACGTGACAACAAGTTATCGACGATCGGGCAGTAAATCGGACTTTGTGGACGAGACGAGGTGGGCACCTTGCTTGATCGGAGATCAGAGCGCGAGTATCTGATGTGTCCTAACCAGTGGTGGAACCTAAAGTAATTTTCCGTGATATTAAAAAAAAACTATACTCACAAATAGCAAAAATAAAAACCCGCACTCGTCATCTCTCCCTTTCCAAAGTGACGATGTTTAATTAACCGTGGCATCCGTGTCGACCCAAACCAAATTGGACCGTAAGCCTTCTTAGTTAACAGTTTCTGTCATTAACGAATAGTTTTTGATCGAGTGAAGCGTTGGGGGAGGGAGGAGATTAATGTGGACTGTACATAAATCGGATGTATTTAGGCGTAAGGCGCAAATGTCGCAACTTAGCTTTAAAAAACAAGACAACGTGCCAATCGCTCCTTTGGGGTAAAAAGAAAAATTAGTACCCAGCGGGGAATCGAACACCCATTATACACGTGGCGGAATACCTACAATTCTACTACCGAAGACTGAAGACTTTAGGTAAGATATCGCAGCCTAGCTGTAAACCACAACACAACGTGTCAACCGCCCTCTCAAGGGCGAACGAATATTACCCATGACATGAACATTGAGCATCAAGTCGCCGCTATCGCAGGCTAGCTGTAAACCCTAAAATCTAACGGAACAAAAGTCGAAGATACTTCAGCCTAGCTGTAAACCACAACAAAACGTGGCAGCCACCCAGTTAGGGGCAAAACAAATTATATCACCCAGCGGGGAATCGAACCCCATCACCCGAGTAATAAAAGCGAAATGCTTACAACTAACTACGCTACTGAATACCCAAGCATGTCAATAGAAATAAAAGTATATAATAATAATGTGACGCTCGGTGTTGCACAGTCAAAGGTTGCCAATTCTTTAAAAATAAATCCGGGCGGGCAACGAAACAAATAACGATTTGACAGTTGCTGGAGCTACGTCGTTCGTGATTTGTTTGATTTTGTGACAAACAGTTACTCTTCGAGTCAGAGGCAACGTTGTGTGAAAATTTGAAAGCAATCGGTTCAGTATTTTCCGAGTTAAGCGCTAACGACACCGGAAAATTAAGATTGTTATTAATATAGATTCATCAGTCGCTATTTATGACGACCGGTTCTGTTATCTGATAGAGGTAAAGTAAGTGTATGCCTACTTAGATGAACCAGTAAGACCAATCTTGAAACGAGAGGCTGTTGTGCATTGTGTATGGCTAAATACAGATGCTCAGTTAAAGGAATGCAGTTGAAAACTTCTGTTCTGAATGATAAAAATGCTGCTGCTTCCCAGCGCAGAAACAAGCATTTGGAGTAATTATCAACAAAAGCAATATCGCAGAAAACTGGAGCAAGCCAGAATACCGTTAATAAGACCTTCATTGTGTCGTTGACACGTTTCTTTTGTCCATATTAGATGTATTTTAATTTTCTGTAGCTCATTGTAGAAAACACGTTTGAGTTAAACAGTCTTAGGACTGATATGAGGACTGCAGGATCTGTCCAATATTGAGACATGCGTGAATGCTGAACAGGCCAGCTCCGACGCTGATCGTTTCTTGCAGCTTTAGGTTTGTTATCCGGTTGCAACATGCAGACCGTATGGAAGTGTTTTAGCATCTTGGCAAATCAAAATGTATTGGATGTATACTCGTATATGTTCAGCTTTTCTGTCAGGTCTTTTCCAGCATTGTTTATCTTCAGTCTGCGGCATTGACAGCCTTGAAGTTACTAGCAAAAAAGTATTCAATATTTCATCTCGTTTTGTTCTTCTTGTACCTTGCACCGTGAAATTTCTTGGAATATAATTTACGTCAGATTTCATGTTCTAGCAAATATGGCTAACAGTCATGAAGAGAGCAGTCATGGATTCACAGAGAGTGATACAGGACAGATATTTGTTCAATATGTGTATCATTACGTTCCAAGAACAGTTAATTTGATGATGATTCTAATGACAGTGAACACTTGTCTCTATTGAGATGTACAGAATAGGAACATGACTGTGTTCTTTCAGTTTATCCTGTCAGTTTACACGCGTCTGCGTTCTTCACTCATATTTACACACAATGCAAATATAAATTTACTATTTGATTATAAATAAATCATTGTGTTGTTTTAGCAAAGTAACTGTGTTTGTTGTTTCTTGCAGTCACGGGTATGTACACTATTGATGTAGTTTGAGGTAACAACTCTAGAAATATTAATATAGACACTCCATAAATTATACAGACAAGGATTTACCCCTCGTTAGCCTTAGCATATTGCATTTAACCGTAGGTCAGTGTGATAAAATGAGGTCATAGAAAAACAAACGGCCCAGTCCTCATCGAGACAGACGAAAGTATTAAATTTATTAGAATAAATAGACGTAGACTGTGATTTTTCCCCTTTTTTTATAATATGAAATGGAAGCGATAATTTGTAACAACAGGCAAGGTCGACAAAAAGAAAGCAAGAGGAAGGCAAAGAGATACATACCTATATTGCTTGACCATATGCATGACTGAGACCATAGGGTTATGTGATTCTGGTAAGGGCGTGCATGGTTTCAGGGCATGGTGTCCGCCTCGAGTGATAGAGGTCACGAATTCAAGCCCCGATGAAGGCTGGGCTGTTTTTCACATGGACTTTTACCCTGGTCTCTGGGTAGTAAGACCAGACGACCGTGTGGATTTTTGCGCACGTAAAAGATCCCTAGGTATTTGGAAATCGATAAAAGTAGCCTAACCTCGCTGCCCGGGCAACAATTTCGAGTTAAAAATCTACCTAAAAGCTTGAGTTGGAAGAAAAACACTAAAGGTTTACACCCGTGTGCCATGATGTTGATCCGTTCAATACTTATAAACATCCGCCTATCGAAACGGTACATGAGGATGCTGATTACGGTGAAGGTGATGATTATGTCATTATTTATTTTCGTAAGTGGAGAGCAAGCATAAATAACAATATGTATAATCAAAGCAGGCACCATACCAAATTCATTTAAGACGTGCGTAGAGTTATCTGTTATATCTTAACTATGTGACATTAACTATCATGGTTTAACACAAAATGAAAACAATAATCATCAAAAAGGTGACACTAAAAATTTTTTTTTTAGTCTGTCATATTGACTATCATTTCTCAGACACTGAAGTAATTTGTCTTTCTCTAAGGTCATGGTGACTTGGGAGGAACTCTGATAACAGTGTTCGATGTCTGTGGCCTAGGCGATACGAGCATACCGGGTGCCTATGGGGAATCCCAGCTGGACGTGATTTAGCGGCAGATCACTGGTTTCAGCAGATGTATTAAGAGCTAACCGTTTAGTACAAACGGCAACTAGGGCTGATATTCTAAACCATACAATAATTTAAAAAAAAACGACCAGCAAATACCATTAAGAGACTATACTGATTTCTACAATGGGATCTGGAAAGAGATAGAGATTCAAAGATGATGGAAGGAAGCAACTATCATACCTATTTAAAAGGCTAATAAGGAACCTCAAAACGTAGACTCATATAGACCAATATCACAAACATCCCACCTCGGGAAAATATTATAAACAGTCGTCAATAAAAGAATAACATTCCACATGGAAAAGAATAACCTGTTTAGCAAAACTCAGGCAGGATTTAGATCTAACAGATGCACCCTCGAATAATTTATAAAATCAGAAGACCTTGTTAAAAAGTCATTTAAAGCAGGAGGTAAAACAATGGCAGTGTTCCTCGATCTGGAACAGGCAGTGCTATCGGTCAGCAGCCTTATTTAATGCAGCTAAAACAGGATTCACAGGAAGAAACTTACAATCTGGTGAATGGAATTCCTCAGAGTGCGGTAAAAGACTCTACCCTGTTCAGTATGTTTGTGAATAATTTTGACGAGGACGTTACGAACAAGGAAACAGGACCAACGCAATTTGCTGACGACTGTGCGATCTACCACAGCTATAATAAAATAAATACCCTGCGCTAAGAAAAGACAACATAAAAGTCTAAGTGAAGTGGCAAATTGGATGGGAAAATGAATATTTAAGATCAACATCGACAAAACAGTAAGCATGATATTTAACTTTAAAAGACAGCTTAATTATGACCCTGAAGAAATAAAAATCAAAATTAATGGTAGAACAGTTCAACGGACACGTTCGACGAAATTCTTAGGAATAATTCTGGATGAGAAAATAACCTGGGCTAAGCACATCAATTAACTTTTAGTAAAGTTCAAAAAGTACAATCAAATGCTGATACTGATTAGAGGAAACGGATAGGGAGCACACCAGGACGCCCTAATGCAATGTTATAAAGCATTTGTTAGACACTACTGAAGCGTAGTATACGAATCAGCATCATAAAACAGCAAATGCAAACTTGATAGGATTCAGTGCCAAGCTCTGACTTCCATCATGGGCTCTGGCAAAGGGGCATCAAGAGAGGCAATGGAGGTAGCACTAGGCATCACACCGCTTAACCTCAGACGGAAGCAATTAACCTATAGCTATTGGATGAAAGCAGCCAACGATGCCAGACACCCAGCCTCAGACGCTTTTCATCATAATAGTACCCACATATGTGACAAACCGATCAGAGATATACTGAGACCAGCAGCTTGGGACGCTGCACTAGAAATTAACGATCTCCCGTGTGGGTTCCAGGGCCCTAATATAGGGAAAACAAGAATAGACCAACTGCCTATCCAAAAGCATGTCGTAAGAGTCGACTAATTGGGAGCTTCCTTCGAAGTCGGAGTACATCTACCTGAGAGGCAAGGAACCAGCAGTCTGTATACAAATGAGTCAGATCTGTAAAACGGATGCAGACGCAACACTCAGGTTCTTGAACAGGACTGCAGCCAAGCAGTGGATACACAACTAGAACTTTCCGCCAGAGTTTAATGCTGGTGAACGCGAAGAAGAAGAAGAAGAAGAAGAAGAAGAAGAAGAAGAAGAAGAAGAAGAAGAAGAAGAAGAAGAAGAAGAAGAAGAAGAAGAAGAAGAAGAAGAAGAAGAAGAAGAAGAAGAAGAAGAAGAAGAAGAAGAAGAAGAAAAAGAAAGAAGAAGAAGAAGAAGAAGAAGAAGAAGAAGAAGAAGAAGAAGAAGAAGAAGAAGAAGAAGAAGAAGAAGAAGAAGACGACAAAGAAGACGAACAAGACTAAGAATAAGAAGAAGAAGAAGAAGAAGAAGAAGAAGAAGAAGAAGAAGAAGAAGAAGAAGAAGAAGAAGAAGAAGAAGAAGAAGAAGAAGAAGAAGAAGAAGAAGAAGAAGAAGAAGAAAGAAGACGAAGAAGACGAAAAAGAAGAAGAAGAAGAATAAGAAGAAGAAGAAGAAGAAGAAGAAGAAGAAGAAGAAGAAGAAGAAGAAGAAGAAGAAGAAGAAGAAGAAGAAGAAGAAGAAGAAGAAGAAGAAGAAGAAGAAGAAGAAGAAGAAGAAGAAGAACAAGAAGAAGAAGAAAAAAGAAGAAGAAGAAGAAGAAGACGACGAAGAAGACGAACAAGACTAAGAATAAGAAGAAGAAGAAGAAGAAGAAGAAGAAGAAGAAGAAGAAGAAGAAGAAGAAGAAGAAGAAGAAGAAGAAGAAGAAGAAGAAGAAGAAGAAGAAGAAGAAGAAGAAGAAGAAGAAGAAGAAGAAGAAGAAGAAGAAGAAAGACGACGAAAGAAGACGAACAAGACTAAGAATAAGAAGAAGAAGAAGAAGAAGAAGAAGAAGAAGAAGAAGAAGAAGAAGAAGAAGAAGAAGAAGAAGAAGAAGAAGAAGAAGAAGAAGAAGAAGAAGAAGAAGAAGAAGAAGAAGAAGAAGAAGAAGAAGAAGAAGAAGAAGAAGAAGAAGAAGAAGAAGACGAACAAGACTAAGAATAAGAAGAAGAAGAAGAAGAAGAAGAAGAAGAAGAAGAAGAAGAAGAAGAAGAAGAAGAAGAAGAAGAAGAAGAAGAAGAAGAAGAAGAAGAAATTAACGATAATGAGGACTTAGCTAGGACTCTACAGGCAAGCATTAGGTTTGCCCCTCAAATCCCTCCATGGAGACTAGAGCTGCCCAGGACCAGGACAGACATGAGTCTGATAAAAATTATTAATAAGAATACTGAGACATATAAGGCCAAAACAATAACAAAAGAATGCATAGACCAGATCCGATCAGACAATCTGGTTGCATACACTGACGGGTCTAAGAATGAAGCAGGAGAAGTAGGAGAAGGAGTAATAGTCCCACAGTGGAAAATGCTACGAGAATATAAAATAACAGATCATGTTGCAGTATACGAAGCAGAACTAGTCGGCATAATGAAGCCACTAGAGATGGTAATAAATAATCCTCCAACTAAATTTAATATACTGACAGATTCTTTGTCCTCAGCGCAGACGTTAAAAACACATAAAACTAACAGTAGACCAGATAATAAAGAAACGATCCTAAATCTAACAACCCAACTCAAGAATAAAGGAAACAAAGTCACCATTGCATAGGTACCAGCACATTGAGGTGTAATAGGCAATGAAAAAAGCTGACCAAGCAGCCAAAAAGGGAACTAAATGTGATGTTTTAGTAGATGTAGGACTCGGAACAAATGAAAGGACTGGAATAATCAAACGACATATAATTCAAAAGAGGGAAACTACAATGGCAATGAAGCACTAAAGGCAGAGATGCTTACAACAACCTTAAAGAATCCAGCCCAAAAACACTGGTATGGGATAACTGAAAATCCCAGCTAACACACTATTATGGAGAGCTAGGTTAGGGTGGCATCCAGAGAAATTTACATCTCCCCTATGTCTAGACTGCTTTCAGGATAAAACATTATATGATAAAATACAAATTGGAGAGCTAACCCATCGAGGAGTATTTTCTAAAACGCAAACAGATTACTGCAAGCAAATGTTTACATATGGATAGAAATAAAGGCATCCAAAAGCTTGTTAAACAGTACCTAATCAAAACAAACCAAAACTAAAAAGACCATGTTGAAGATTAACTTAGGACAGTAGAAGGAACAGGTCAGGTGGTGACTCCAGACACCCTAGCTTAAGGGAGATAGAGTAAGCATGATGGGTGCATAGATGTGAGCATGGTGGATACACACGGAAGAGTGCGTGTAGTTTATGTGCATTTATGTAAAGAATGGCGGCATAAGGAAAGATGTATATAGGAGAAGGGTAAGGTGTCACATGTGGACAGGAAAGTGGTAATATAGATGTGCGAAAAGTACAGATGAACGATTACATGGATATAGAAATGTGTGTATATATATATATATATATATATATATATATATATATATATATATATATATATATATATGTATATATATGTGTGTGTGTATGTATATATATGTGTGTGTGTGTGTGTGCGTGTATATTTATATGTGTGTGTGTGTGTCGTGTGTAAGTGTGTGTGAATGACAGTGCACTCTGGAAACCCAAAAATTATTTGGTTGCCTAAGACTATACGGTGAACGAGTGCATATATACATGTGAAATCGCACGAACCTGTTAATTAATGAGAATAAATGGAATGAAGTGGGTACGCCAGCAAGAACCTCATCAGCATACACCATCCACCAGAATATAATAAAAACGTAACGGACAGGTCACATACCAGGCCCGACCTAACTAACACATCTCCTGGCACATTCGAGCAAATTTGATCCCAATTTGCAGTCTATCTTACTTCCACTACTTCTCCACACTCCATGGAAAAAAAGTGGGCTGATCACAACAACAGATTGTGAAGGCCCTGGTTGTCCTGAAAGGGAGCATTGTTTATGGCGTCGTGACCCGGTGTTTGTTTGGCTTTTTCCTGCGGCTCTACAGAACGGCAGCCAGGCAGCAACAGGGCACCAGCACAGTGACCAGCACGAGGCAAGCCAAGCACCAGCCACAGTCCGCTAGTACCCGTAGAGATATCATCACAAAGAGATCTGGACCACACCAGACCAAAAGACCACAAGCACCACAGCGCAGCAAGGAAGCAAAGAACCGTAATATCATGTGTGACTACACACCACAAATAAAAAGAAATCACATAAGACAGCAAAGGAACCTTCCTCGATATAGCAGGCCTCTGGGCGGCTGAAAAAGGATCAAATTGGAAATTTTTATGGGGCGAATTGGAATTGGAATTGGAATCACATACTAGGAACGGGACATAACTTAAAAAGTGACACGATTAGACAATATTACAGACATAGCGACGCAATAAATAACACGCAAGATATGGTAGTGTGAGTGTCCCTGGTGGATGTACACGTTTTTCATTAATGAAAGTGCATTTATGTAGACATAAGTAGACACATATGAAAGAGTCTGCATGTGTACGGAATGTCAAATAGGCATGCATACACGGATAAGTATGAAAGGAAGTGCAAACATGTAGTATTGTCTGCGTGTATAAATCCTCGAATGCATGTACGCATACACCTAGTTGTGTGCGTCCATTTATTCTGAGGCAACCACGAGGAATGACTGAATGGCATCCCGCCCTCTTTTCCCTCACCTATCAATACATCTTCCGAATCGGAAAACAAGGGCACTCTACTGCAAGACAAATGTGCCAAAAAAAAACACGAGAGCCATTCAAGGTTGGGGTTGTTGCTCTAAAGTCTTGTAAAGGAAAGGCACACACAGTTTAATCTCCCCTGCAGTTTGAGGAGCTTGTGTGAATTCTTTCTTGTACAGCCAAGCATCATTAGTCTGTGTGTGCAAGCGCCTACACATAATTGCTTTAACATTGAAGTATTCTACTTGATGCTGTAACTAGACGTATCCAAAACTTATGTTGTCGAAATTTACTGCATGTTTTGGAATTAACTGTGTTAGATTATTTATCTTTGCAAAGAGTCACATCAAACATGCAGATAATCATGGAATGAGATGGACAATGTGGAGAGAACACGATGTGGTCTGTTCGGATGATGTCGCGGGAAAAGTTGCATCGCGAAAGCTGTGGAGAAGACTTGTCGCACACTGTAGAGCCCACGTAACAGATGTTGGCGGGGTGGGATGGGGGAGGGGGTTAAAGGTTGAGAACAGAGGGGTCATAGTAAGGAAATCAATGTCTTGGTCTATGTCTATTCACATGAGTTGTATGTTCCAGTAGGGAATCGAGTGCAGCAGACAAAAAAATGTGTCCATTCCCCCGCCCCTTCCACCACACACACACTCAGTTGTCTATTAAATTTTAGGGACTAGAGATTTGAGCTGTTCAACAGACAGATAACATTAATTATACTGATTTTCAGAAATAAAGCTGGAAGAGCGGCCAAACAAATCCTGTCATATAAAACCATTTTTCGTGACCTGCTGTTTGCTTGTTACTAATAAACAGCTTACTTAGATTTCTATTATATTTTTTTCTCATTTCTTATATATACATTATTAAAACATCCACGTTTTTGGCATGTGCTTCTTACTTAATGTTATAGGGGTTTCATTCATTTCTCGTTTACTTCACAGTCATATCTACATGCGCAAAGTCAAGGTTATACAAATGGTTTCTTCTGTTAAATTCCCAAAACTGGAGCAGATATTGACAATCATTCCTGTCCCTTCCTTCTGATACATTTTTTTTTAAACGTCCAGGAGTCTTGCTTGCGCCAATTTGTTTTGAGCCTATCTGTGTCTCTTGCCTAATATTTTCTGACAAGAGTATTGTCTATATTTTCAACTGACATTTCTTTTATTTCTTTGCAGTTTTGTTGAGGGATCTAGTGAAACCTGCAGCTGCAAAAATACATGTCTTCATTTTCTTATCTAAAAAGTATATTATAACCATTCTATTCTCACTATTTTATTCTGAAAATTCTATCCCCGGTCATCCTGATATGGCATATATCATACTTATTTTTACTTGCCACATTCCGTATTGTCTGAGACACAAATATGACCAGTCATTACCATAATTGTATTTACTGATTATTGCTACTACCCACACAAATGATGCATTTTAACAAAGCATATACGTTTTTCACGCAGCTCATGAAATTCGTGAGTGTGATTATTTAAGAATATTTTGCGTTCGTGTCAGTCTTCAGTAAATAATACAGTCTGAGGTATTATGTGCAAATGAAAGTGTCTTGGGAAACTGACAAAAATAAAAGTACCGAAAACATATTACGACATAATGTGCCGTATTCAACTTGTGGCTTTGAGAGAACAGTAATTTGGGGAAAAAGTGACCAAAGCAATAACACTGCTGGAGTTGCAAAGATTTACCCCCTCAAGTTTTCTCTGTGACTCAATGAGAATGCATGCTCAAGAAAATAGAAGTGGGTTCAGACCGAAGAAAATCGTTGAGCTGACGCATATAAGTTTCATATATGTGCCAGGTCACACAAACATTCAAGAAAACGAGCAAGCTGATAGGATATCAGCTACCGTGGCTGAGGGACGTGCCATGTCAACATGTAGCAGATCCTTTGCAGAACGTCACTTTCAACACAGTCTGCCTGGAAGAAACTCGTCAGTTCTTCCGCCTCATGCACTTTCACACTCAAAGAGTCACTTATATCCTGTGCACATCTTCGTGTCGGTAGGTCCCTGCCCCTCCTTCCTGGTACCATGCTTTCTGCTATAAATTTTTCCAATCCGTCGTGGTGCTTGATATGACCTATATATTTCAGCTTTCGAGAAAGGATGATGCCAACAATGCTAAGTGTTCCCTGATACATGCTCCTAACATTCCATGCTCCTAACTTTCAAGTTTTCCTTAGAGCGGTGACAGAGTTTTCTGTTGTATTACCGTTGGGCTTAAGGCCGTCATCACAACTACCCTTACTTGCTCTGCCATAATTCTCTTCCCCAGTTCGCGTTTGTGATCTGCCTGGCCTGGGAGCCTCACCATCAGATCTTTGAGTGTCACTTTTGGATTCCATTATGAGTTTCTTGGGATAGTAATGTGGTAGTTTTCCGTAGCTTTCCACATTTACATGGCTTGAGACCATGTCTTCAGCCTTCAGCAACCTTTTCGATTGCTAGGGCAAGTGCCCTGCTCTGTGATGTTCCTGCTAACGGGAGAGGGCACCCCAGAGATGTCCACTCATCCCGGCGGATACTC
This sequence comes from Candidula unifasciata, assembly GCA_905116865.2. NCBI lineage: Eukaryota > Metazoa > Mollusca > Gastropoda > Stylommatophora > Geomitridae > Candidula > Candidula unifasciata. Next base: position 47,516 of record CAJHNH020003611.1, on the reverse strand, counting down.
GGTCCCCATAGCTGCGTTAGCCACGCCGCATTGTGTTTATCGTCCTCTACCGCGTGGAGGTGCAGTTGGGGTTTTCCCTTCACTGTGTCTTGAGAAAAGAATGGCATTTCCCAAAACTCTCCAGTACTATGCTGATAAACCGAATGCTCTACGAGAAGTGAGACGTTTACGAGAACCTGGTGATGCATGTGGACCTACAGCTATGTCTAGACTGCAAGAGCAGCATGTTTAAACAGCCAGACAACAGCACTATGCGGGAAGCTAAGGAAGACTGAGAAACTAAGACATGCCTGATGTCATCATGTACTACACGTCCTGGGTTTTACTGGGGGTGGGCTGGGATGGGAGATGTCATCTTGTACTACACGTCCTGGGATTTACTGAAAGTGGGGTGGGATGGGAGATGTCATCATGTACTACACGTCCTGGGATTTACTGGGGGTGGGTGGGATGGGAGATGTCATCATGTACTACACGTCCTGGGTTTTACTGGGGGGTGGGGTGGGATGGGAGATGTCATCGTGTACTACACGTCCTGGGATTTACTGGGGGTGGGGTGGGATGGGAGATGTCATCATGTACTACACGTCCTGGGATTTACTGGGGGTGGGTGGGATGGGAGATGTCATCCTGTACTACACGTCCTGGGATTTACTGGGGGTGGGGTGAGATGGGAGATGTCATCCTGTACTACACGTCCTGGGATTTACTGGGGGTGGGGTGGGATGGGAGATGTCATCATGTACTACACGTCCTGGGATTTACTGGGGGTGGGGTGGGATGGGAGATGTCATCCTGTACTACCCTTTTTAATTGAAGTGCTTTCGGATGTACACTATTTTTTTTTTTTTTTTTGGTGCGTACACGAAACAAATCAGAAAGTTTTCCAATGCGTGAACAGACCACATAAAGCTGTCCATGTGAAAAGCATGGACGTTCCAAATATAGTCCACACACTTGTAACGATTGTCCTTTTGATTTGTTAATGGTCATTGCAAAGGCGAGCGCACCGGAAACTGTAAGCGCTTGAATTCTAATGGCATGTCTGTTGGAATCACTGGGATGCATGGCTATTGCATATCATCTCCGTGAAATGTTCAATTTAAAAGTATATTGGTCATCATCTTTTTTTACTGAAAGCCTGGTATCGTTGCAAAATTGTGGCGGATTGATGTTTCGGAGAAGAATGATAAGTAAGACGTCAATTACAATGTTTAAATGTGTGGTGACATGCCTGGCAAATCAAGTTAACTCAAGAACTCAGTTGGATAATTGACAACTTCGTCTTGATTCATTACAGTATTGACTTATACGTGTTCACTCCGCCTGGTCACTGTCTTGAATGCTTAGATTGATGGCATATACATCCTTGCCTTTAGGACTGAGCGACAGTTGATTTCTGTAATTCTGTGCGATATTGGGGAAAACTTTGTGAATCAATTCGTCTATGGTTGCTGTAATGTTACAGAAGTTCGTTAGCAATGTGACACATCGTGTGGATTCATCGGTTGGCATTATCATATGCCTAATATCCAACAATTGTTTTGCGAAACGTTCAGCGGTTGCATCATGTTGTAGTTGTATACACAAATTGGTCTTCAAAGTCAATATCTGTATGTGTCGCCATCAAACTATTGATTTTAGGTATGCATTAAGTTCATCAGCAGGCGTTGATCTTGGTTAACTTTTAGAGTCTGCCGAAAATCACCAGACAATAAAATGAGTGCGCCACCGTAGAGATGGTCATATCTTTTCAAATCTGTTAGTGTACGATAAAACGCTTCTAAAGCTCTCGTGTGTGCCATAGTAAATACGAACCATGTAATGACTTGACACATTTGGAGTACTTTACCCATTGCAGAATGTTTGTTGATATTGCATGTTGGTGTCTCAGTGATGCGCACATTCAACGACAATTTCAGTGCTAAATGCGCTGTTCGGCCACTATCTAAAAGAGTTGATTTGATACATGATAAGGCAGACGTGGTTAGTGCCTTGTGGGAGAGCGTGAACAGTTTGGAGGAGCAGATGGATCACCACAGTCTAGTGAGATTGATGGAGGAGGAAGTGACGAGAGATTCTGGTAGATGCTCGAGGCTCGGAGGAAAGGCAAGAAGTACATTTAATCAGGATGCTGCTGGCACCATTAGTATCGGAACTCTTCGCTGGCTGCTGAAGATTGGGACGGAGCGCTTATGAGAGGGCTCCAGTACTGTAATGTCGGTTGTTGAATCAAATCAAATCAAATCAAGTCATTATTGGTGGACCATCATTGTTGGTCTGCAGTTCTACATCTGGTCTATTATCGTCATACAATTCCCCTATAGGCTCTGTCCATCTGTTCATTATATTAATATGTCCTATTAATAGGTCACCCTCTTTTGATTTCAAACATCCAGTGCTGTTACGTGTAATCTTTCCTGTTTATGTATTTATATGTTGGTACATGGAATGTGAGTCTTTCCTGTAATTTTCCCCAATCTCTGTACACATTTTTTTCCCAGTTGATGTCACCAAATGTTTGCAGGTCTGACAGGATATTATATCTCCATCGTCTTCTTGGTCTGCCTCGTGGTCTACGAATATTTATCTTCCTGGTGTATACAGTTTTTACTACTCTGTCAGCTGGCATTCTTTCAGTATGCCCCAACCATTTAAGTCTATTAGCTCTCACGATGCTAGTGATCAGTGGTGATTTAAACAGATTATAAATTTCGTTGTTGCTTCTCACTCTCCATTCACCGCTGTTTGCATCTTTAATGGGTCCAAAGATTCGTCGTAAGACTCTGTTTTTTAATACCTGTAAAAAGGCTTCATCTCTTTTAGTTGTGCTCCAAGTTTCAGAGCCATATAACACGACTAGTCTAATAAACGTTTTAGGTATTTTGATCTTGGTGTTGGGAGACAGTCACTTTGACATAGTTCCAGGTTATATATATGTATACATATATATATATATATATATATATATATATATATATATATATATATACATATATACATATATACATATAAAAATATATATATATATATATATATATATACATATATATATATATACATATATATACATATATATATATATATATAATATATATATATATAAAATATATATATATATCTATATATATATACATATATATACATATATATATATACTATATATTATATATATATATATATCATATATATATATATATATATATATATTAATTACTAAAAATTTAAACAGACTGTTTACTCTGTGGTTCGTTTTTATTATTTAACTGGAAAACCTTTACTAGTTTTTAAAAAAAAATAGTTGTCAATCAATTGGTTGACCTCTAATGTATCCTTGCAAGCAATTTGAATGAATTCACACATGAAATTATAAAATGTGAATATCAAATTATGTACTTTCCAGTAGCTATGTGTGTTGTTTAAGTGGTAGCAGCGAAATATTTTAGGTTTGAATCTTTACTAGTAGTAAATTACCGAGTTATGTTGCTAAAGTTGCGAACTGTTTTACTTCATAACTGGTGACGACCCTATTATGAATTCACTAAACATTGTCTCCACTATTCTTAGACTTGTACGTTTGTTGTTCATAGGAAACTGTACAAGTATGTATACATATTATTATTTTATAATTTAATGATGAAATTTAGTTTTAAAAAATACTTTAGACTTTTTGTTTTTCCTTTTTTTCCAAGAAACAAGCATAATTATATTTTAAAAAAAAAGAAAAAAAAAAACCTCTGCAATTTCATGCAGCAAACTTATGCATTTGAAAACACGATACTGGTGGCGTACTAAACACCACTGTTCATGTCAGACATTGTTTTTTACATTTACAGGCGTGTTAGAATATACATATATTCTATAATGATCGTCCGCACTTTTTTTCCCACTATACTTACAAATGAGGAACATTAGGTGGGGCAATATTTCTTAATTCAAACAGTTTTTAAGTAGAACTTTTGTGTGTGTGTGTTTGTGGTAAATCGTTTTTCCAGTAGCTTATCAATTAAACTAAATATTAGTGAACAAAGAAGTCTTGAAATATCGTTTGGCGTGGCAGTCATAGGAGTTAGATTATCTTCACAGCACTCCGGACACATCCCTAGGATCAGATACCCCTCTCAACATTAATCGTCCCAGTCCAATGTTGGTTAACAAGACTTCGTGTGCGTCCAGTGTGCTTCTCGTGCTTGGCTGTGCCGATCTTTACTCCCAATTCGCGTCTTTTTAGAAGTGATGTGACAATTTGCTTCCAAAACCTCAAAACGTCCTATCTCTCTAAGGGCAATGACAATGTCTGCGTGATCCATGGGCCGGTCATCTTCAATTATTGCAGCACCTGCCAGTCTATCAGCACTTTCATTACCACCAACGCCTGAATACCCTGGGTCGAATATGAAGGTAATTGCACTGTCAGGGTTCGCTCTGTTAAGGGACAGTTCAGTATGATGATGATTAATATCGTCATCGTACCCTGCGAACCTTAGTGCAACTCAGTCCAATTCTAATTCCAATTCGTCCAACAAAAATTCCAAATTTGATCCTTTTTCAGCCGTCCGGAGGCCTGCTATATGAAGGAAGGTTCCTTTGCTGTCTTATTTGATTTCCTTTTTTGTGTGGTGTGTAGTCACACCTGATATTACGGTTCTTTGCTTCCTTGCTTCGCTGTGGTGCTTGTGGTCTCTTGGTCTGGTGTGGTCAAGATCTGTTTGTGATGATATCTACGGGTACTAGCTGACTGTTGCTGGCGCTTGGCTTGCCTCGTGCTGGTCGGTGTGCTGGTGCCCTGTTGCTGCTTGGTTGCCGTTCTGTAAGCCGCCGGAAAAGCCAAACAAACACCAGGTCACAACGCCTCAAACAATGCTCCTTTTCAGGACAACCAGGGCCGTCACAATCTGTTGTTGTGATCAGCCCGTTTTTTTCCCCCACGGAGTGTGGAGAAGTAGTGGAAGTAAGATAGGCCTCAAATGAGAGATCAGTTTGCTCGAATGTGCCAGGAGATGTGATAGTTAGGAGAATGAGAGCGACAGATAGATTTAGAGATGTGGCTTCTCGACGTTGGAACTTCTGGTGGGTTGAGATCCAGTGGCCTGAAATGAAACTGAAGGCATTGTTAACGTTCATGTGATTTGAGGGTAGGGTGGCGTAAGAGAGACTGGAATTTCCGAGTGCTGGTCCCCTTTGGTGCAATGTCTTCAGCAGTCTGCTTCAGAACGCCGGGTGGCCTTTGGTTATTTCTGTTGTCAACTTCTGCCTGAAAGAATGTTAATTAAAGATTTTATTATCATTTAGGCCTTTACGCTGGTATTCGTCCTTAGGGCAGGGTCTGTAATAGGACTGAAATGCATTGTTTTAAATACATGTGGTGTGTGGTTAGGGTGGCGTAAGTTTAGACTGGAATTCCCTAGTGCTGGTCCCCTTTGGTGCAATGCCCTGGTTAGCTGCTTCAGAGCGCCGGGTAGCCTTTGGTGGGTTCCGTTGTCTACTTCCTCCTGAAAATATACAAATTTGAGATTTGTGTTACAACTTTGGCATTTACGATGTTATTCGCCAGCGGACAGGTAGAGACAGTGGGAGTAGCGTAGGTTTAGAGTGCTGGAATGCTTCAACTCAGTACGTGTATACACACGTATAAACGAGCATGAACGTATGAACGAAGCGTAGCTGGGTCAAGGACAAACGGGCTTCAAGAAGGTTGACCAACCATGACGTGAACTCGGTAACGGAGAACAAAACGAGTGGACAGGCTAGACTCTGGAGATTCTGGACGGACGCTTGACGCTTGCTTGTGTGACTGTGGTGTAGCTTGACGTGGGACGATAGTTTAGATTGTGCTAGATTTAGTGACAGTTCGTTTTGACTTGTAGGAATGTACCAGTGTAGTTAGTGGTTTTAACGCGTTCTGTTCGCAGTGTTATTAAATGTATTTAATTCGTTAAGAGTAGACAGCATGTGTTCTAGATAGATCTCCGGTAATATCTCATGTAAGGTAGTAGCTAGACTGTGTCAGTAGTTGTAACTAGAAGCCAGATCATGCATTGTTGGTGGCGTTAGCACTGTCGACGCACTTAGGCCTACACGTTTCGTGTGCCATAGCGTCTTTGGCATCGGGAGACAGCGGTTTGAACTGGCGCTGTACGGGAGAGTGGTAGCGGCTCAGAGCTTATTTCATGAACGTGTAAAGGCGCCTCTGAGCGATTTTAAAGTTAGACGCGGTCTGGTTTCAGAATAAGGAGCGCTACTCCTCCTGAGGTGTACCACCACTTCGTTTGTATCCTTGATAATAAAGAGTGTGTGTGTTTGTGTTGCAACCAGTGTTTGGCTTGAGTGTGGTTGTCAACAGTGTTTTCCTTTCATTAGCCTATAGCAGAGCCAATGGAATCGAACCCTAGACAAATATGTTCCTGACATGCACACACATAAGAGTTTTGCAATGACTCAAACCACTGTCTGCGTAACCAGCCAGCCTCAACCAGCTGAATCATGCTCAAAGAGTCACTCAGCACACAAACGCGGGAATAGTCCTGTGATTCTAGCCACATGAAAGCTTGTGTTACCGCCATCACCTCCATTGTCATGCTGCTGGTGGTCATGGAGAAGGCACCGCTGGCTTCTTGAACTGTTATGCCTGAAGAGCGAGCTGTAAATGCCCATGCACTCATATGTTCTCGTATAACAGACCCGTCTGTGAAGATCATCAAATCTGCCTCATCTGACGTGTCACTGATAAGCGCGCATACCTCGGCTTCGACGGCAGCTGGATGCTGCTCCCGACAACTAATTCCTATCGAGCGTCACGACACATGCTTATGTGAGAAAAGGCACTTCAGACCCTGGTATCCATTTCTCTTCTGCATAGATGTCTGTAAGGCTGCAAACATGCATAAAGTCATCCTCTGCCCTACCCAGCCATGATTTGCCTTTTTTTAAAGCCTATTGCCTTTTTTCTTGAAGAGCATGTGGTGCAAAGGTTGCTTCAGATCTGAGCTTATCTTGAGATGTGCACGAGCCCTCCAGATCTTGTAGTTCATGGTTGAGAAGTCAAGAAGGTACCTCATTGCTACACAGGAGGTGTCTCCAGTGCACCCTAGAATAATGCGCTTTGCTTCATTTTGCAGCTTCTCAAGTCTTTCAATCTGAGTATGGCTGACAGTGAGGATGTCAAGAGCATATTTGATATAAGAAAGTACAAGTACCTGGAACAGAAACAAAAGCAGTCTCTGCTCAGTGTTAGCGACGCCCAGAACCCTCATTGCTGACAGGGTTTTGTGTGATTTTGTTATGATATGGTCAACGTGTTCTTTGAAGGACAAGCTGCGATCATCCTCACTCCGAGGTGTATCATCACATTTATTCTCGTTAAAAATGTCCTCGCTACCTTCCACTGCTGGTAAGTCTGCCTTCACTATATGCGTGTTCAAGGAGAACCACGTAACTGAGGCCTCCGAAGGGTTGACGAGCATTAGAATCTACACACCAGGAGAAGATGCGATTAAGTTCACTCTGCATTGACTTAGCATTCACTTGACGATATCTTCCATGTCGATATATACTAAGAGGTCATCAGCAAATGACAAGGTTCTGCCACTCCCGTGCAACTAACTGCTACTCAGTTATCAGCACTAAGAACACGTTGAATAGCACTGGAGACAGCGGAGAACCTTGAGACAATGCTGAGCTGATGGTTATCGGTTCTGAGGACAAGCAACCACAATTGAGAATCACCCGTCTTTGAAACAGTGCTGCGGTTACCCAACGGGTGATGAAGGGAGATATTTGCAGTTGGAGAAGTATGTGCACCTAGTATTCAAATTGTACTCTGTTTTAGGCATCCTCTAAGTCTAGTGCAGCTGCGCACGTCTCTTCTCTCCGAAAATCTTCATAGACTTCACAGGCAAAGACTGCTGCATTGAGCCATGTCTCTTTGTTTCGTCTGTCTCCTCCAAGTGTTCATCAGTATTGGACTGTATACTGACTTGGAAAAACCGGCGATGTTTTAAGGTTGAGCTGTTGACCTATAGAGATACTGGGAAGCAAAAGGATCTATGAATATATATAGGATCTAATCTTCTGCGCGAATGAGTATGAGGAGTTAATTGCTATTTGATAATGTCGGTAAATTCCTGTGCATTATTTCATATTTGCTCGCAATGTCAATCTTGATCTTTTGGTACGCACACTTCCTGGTGTTCTTCAGTCGGAAGCATTACCATATTTGGTGGACTGTTGCTGTTAGACAGTTGCTACAGAGTTTGTATTGTGCCTGTTGGACATTGCCCAACTTTCAATGCAAAAATTTATGCCGTACTGTTTTTCCTAGTCTTAGCTTGGTAGAGTGAAATAAGTTATCTTCCCGAAGTGTTGACTCGTTGCCTTCAATTGTAACCCCCTATACTTAGTTTTGCCTTCATTGTTGGCTGCAGGACATTGCATGTTCTAAGTTGAGCGATCGACGTTCTCATTGACCTAACTTTTATCACTGAGAAGATACCGCATGCTTCCTCGTCTCAAGCGACAGTACTACCCGTCACAGTGGGTACCTTTGCCTATCACCTGATGTTTATGTCAACCAGATGGCGCTGATGGCCGAATATCGGCTGCAGAATTCAAGAAAAAAGGTAACACGGATGAAGGGTATATACGACACAATGAATCCAGTAGCGTCCGCAGCTGGAAATCTGTTATGTAATTATTCTTCATTGTGCCCTTTATCCCGATGTGAACTGTAACCTTCTTGATGTTTTTATTTGTGCCGTCTCTTCATTTTGTCTACATGTCTGCCCTACCTTGCACCTGGCAATGGAACGACAGATACTTAGTCGCTGACTGATGAAGACTTCAGATTACTGTATAGACCTTTTAACAGTGAGTCGCCAATTATGACGGGTGTATAGACTGTTCTTTTTATTTATTTAATTTGGTAGACAGCGAGTCAAGACCTCTTCATCTGCCATTGAAGTGTGAATGTGTGTGTTGCTGACTTGATGAAGTTTCTAACGTTTAAACTGCTTTAGTTTGTGTCACTATGTCAACGACTAGCACACGCTGCTTCGTTTAAACTCATTTGTAATGCTTTGTTTTCTAGTTGCAGGAACACTTCTGCGTGAGTGTTTCGTAGTCTCTGTGTAGCTGGTTGTTTTCAGTACAAGCTGAGACAGTAATAATAAGTGTTTTTAAGCTCGTCTCTATCACTTTAGTGCGACGCTGGCAGTCGCATGTGGGATGAATGTTAAATGGGATGTTCTCCAGGTCTATGTGTGTATTTATTGGTTTCATAGGGTCTTGACGCTGTTCGATGTCTTTCAAACATTCTAATGGGTACCCAATAGCCAGCAGAACTGGTCAGTCTGTATCTACTGAGTCTATGTTACGGCTCGTGTGTGTAATTGCCTCTGCTATCTGAAGACTGATGGCTGATGTACTGTTTATAGTTAAAATGTTTTCTGAGCAGGACTGACGGTTTCAGTTAAAGTAGGTACTTTGAGATTTGAGGTTTAATTTAGAGACTCCTTGTGTATCAAGAACTGAGCTGTTAACGCCACGGCAAGAACATTACCGTGAACAAACAGTTTAATCTGTGTGTGGTACAAATGTGTTGAATGTGGTGTCTGTCCGTCTTGTGTTCGGTGATAGTATTTCACTAGGCAAGAGCGGAAGAATACGTATTGAATGGTATTATAAAAACAGATGCAACACGTTTTCCATCATATAAATGTTTAATTAGTACCCCGGGGTCATTCAGCAAGTTTAAGGTTGTCCTGTAAGGCTTTTTCTTTGTTGAGTACCAAGTTCCTACTAATCACAGACCTTAATTAAGCACATACGGCCGCGTTTTATCAGCAGTAAAACTCTATTAGCCTAACATAACTTCAGGTGTACACCTGTGTAAAGCATTCGCTGACGCTCTTCAAAAAAAAAAAACCTGGGCCCCGACACATTCTTAACACGTACGTAGTGATTGTTTGGTTTGATTTGTCCGTAGCACCCGATTAGACTAGAGAATCACATTTGTTTCCACGGTTAAATTATTGTTTGGAAAATGAGCTCATAAAACACACTTGAACAATTTCACACAATTTCACTCTGTTTGCAGTAACACGATTCATCATCATCAGGTGCCTTGGCGACTGGCGTGGGTGATCATGCCTCTCCATAATCTGCGATCTCCTGCAGCATGTATCAGTTCATGTGCCGATACACCTCCATGCCATGCAACAAGACTATCAAGCATCTTCTCTCGTTGTCTTCCTCTATCTCTCCTTCCACATATCTTTCCAGTGGTCACAATATGTTCTATTTTCCCTCTTCTCATAAAATGGCCGAAAAATGATGACTGTCTCCTTCTGATGTCTGTGATAAGTTGTGTTCGGGCTCCCGCCTCTTTCTAAACCTCTTGGTTGCTCTTTTTGGCTGTCCAAGGTATTTTAAGCATTCTTCTGTAAGACCACATCTAGCAGGCCTCTAGAAATTGTTTGGCCTGCCTACCGATTTTTCAGGATTCACAACCATATGTTAAACCTGGATGTATGTAGCAAGCAAGAATTCTTTTTATAACTCTCAATGACAAGGAAATATTGCATAAGATGTTTTTCATCAGCATAACGTAAATTGTTCATATTGTGCCCACCAACCACAACTCCAGGCACACCGGTGAGGCCCGCTAGTTTGTTGTCTGTTGGTCACGCTGTGGCTTACACACTGTAACAAACAATCCAAAGCAAAACTACCAAATCAAACACAAGGATTACAGTGATATATAAATCCATGCTGTTTACAAGCAGTTGTAAAATGAAGAATCCGCTTAAAGAAGAAGAAGAAGAAGAATAAGAAGAAGAAGAAGAAGAAGAAGAAGAAGAAGAAGAAGAAGAAGAAGAAGAAGAAGAAGAAGAAGAAGAAGAAGAAGAAGAAGAAGAAGAAGAAGAAGAAGAAGAAGGAAGAAGAAGAAGAAAGAAGAAGAAGAACAAGAAGAAGAAGAAGAAGAGGAAGAAGAAAAAGAAGACGAAGAAAAAAGAAGAAGAAGAAGAAGAAGAAGAAAAAGAAGAAGAAGAAGAAGGAGAAGAAGAAGAAGAAGAAGAAGAAGAAGAAGAAGAAGAAGAAGAAGAAGAAGAAGAAGAAGAAGAAGAAGAAAAGAAGAAGAAGAAGAAGAAGAAGGAAGAAAAAGAAGAAGAAAGAAGAAGAAGAACAAGAAGAAGAAGGAGAAAAAGAAGAAGAAAAAGAAGAAGAAGAAGAAGAAGAAGAAGAAAAAGAAGAAGAAGAAGAAGAAGTAGAAGAAGAAAAAGAAGAAGAAGAAGAAGAAGAAGAAGAAGAAGAAGAAGAAGAAGAAGAAGAAGAAGAAGAAGAAGAAGAAGAAGAAGAAGAAGAAGAAGAAGAAGAAGAAGAAGAAGAAGAAGAAGAAGAAGAAGAAGAAGAAGAAGAAGAAGAAGAAAAAGAAGAAGACGGTTACGACGAAGAAGCTGATGCTGCAGCAGCAGTTGCTTTCTTCATATTCTAGTTTATTGCCAGTATAAACAGAAGAGGTGTCAAAAGACATCCTTGTCGCACACCCTTTTCTATTTCAAATGTATCAATAGCTTTTCCCTATGCAGTGCTGTCAAAATCCTTTCATAGTCTGTGAGTCCAGTGTTTAGTTGTGACTTCATTTCAGGCATCTAGTCTAATTTATAAACGCTGAACTGCTGACCAGAAAAAGATCAGACTGGAACTTGGGAAATGCGGCAAGATTAAAGAAAATACTAAAGTGTGATACTAGAATGACAGTTTTGCAAACAGCTGAAGCAGTACATCTTAGTGAACAAACGATTGTTCAAAGCAGAGTATTTAAATGAGAAAAGTAAAGTTCAGACTGACTAACGTTATTATCAACAAACATGTAAATTAATGTAAGTACACTATTACTAGAGGCTGCCGTTGCACCGAGTTTTTGTAAATGTTTTTTTCAAAGTGGTTTAGCTCCATGACCCAGAAGAAACGCCTAAAATGTGTGTGCTCAGTGTAGGGTCGTAAAAATTGTTTACATAAAATGGTTCTGCATTTTAAGGAGGAAATTGTGCTCTTTTTATATGAAAACCTACGATTTGACACTGCTGTAGTTCAAGAAAAAAAAATATATTTGATTAGTCAGCAGAATTTATTAAATTAAGGAATAGAGTAAAGCAGTGTGGTTCTAGTATTTTCCACTGGTCTCTGGGTAGTAAGATCGGCTGCCATTGTGTATTGTTGCACCAGGCTAAACTAAGAGTTAATAATTTGCCCAAAATATTTCAGGATCCTCGCTGGTGCCAGGGAGTTCGTTCACTGCGCTTAGTATCTTCACACTCATGCTGGAGTTAGAAGTAGAACGGAGGAGCACTTGTGGGTTGCACTAGGGTGCCATGATGTTGATCCGTTGAAGAGTATATTCCTTAAAAATCAGTTTTGTTTGAGAGAAAAAACACATTATTATACAAGAGATCACAAAGAGGACACATATGTTACAACAGAGACTGAAAAAAAACAATTAACAACAAATGGAACAGAAGAAGAGCAAAATATATCATTTTATATGCTCGATACATTCACGTATGCCCTATTATTTTGTATAAAAAATTGCATATGTTTAGAAAAACAAAAATAATTAAAACTTAGCATGGAAAGCTAGAAAACTAAACATTGACTCCCATATGTATGTATATATTGTTTACAGCAAAGTCTAAGTATGCATATTTGGTTTGCAAATTCACAAATGACAATTAAGCATATTAAAATACCTTAACATGTCCCTCTGAAGTTTCCACTAGTGCATTCCTCTTTTCCTTTCTTTACTTCATTCTTCTTTAGGTTCACATGCTGTAAACACCAGTGGAAGGTTTTGATTGTTTGTCCACTTCTGGACTCTAGTCCTCTTCGAGAAACTAAGCATTGCGTGCATATCCGTTTCACAGATGTGACTCATTTTCATGCAGACTATTGGTTCCTTGCCACTCATGCAGATGTACTCCGACCTAATGGAAAGCTCCCAATTAGTTGACTCTTGTGCATGCTTTTGTAAAGGCAGTCGGTCTATTCTTGTTTTCCCCACAATGGGGCCCCGGAACCCGCACGGGGAAGCCACTCTCAAAACAATGTTTAAAAAAAAAGTTTTCTGCAAGCTTGAGCAATACGTAAACAAACAGAGTGGGAACCCTTGGGGCCGTGGAACCATTATACATGATAAACAGAGACAGCATTGTTCGGCGCTCGAATAAAGAAGTAACTATGGTGCCATTTCAATAGTGTGGGACGAATTCTGTCTGTACTACATGATGGTGGATTTCAAGCTATACGATAGGCATTACACGGGCTGTCTAGCTGGTCATGTATCTTAGTACACTTTTTTTTCTAAATGGAGGTGACAGGTTCGATTTCCGGCACGGTAACTATAGCTTTCGATTGTTATATTGCCTAGTGTATCCTTCAGTCGTTTCCCTCCTTTCTATGAGCGCCGATCAATGCATTGTATGTTTGCTTTTATACATAATGGTTCAGCAATACATGTTTGACAGCTTATTACTAAACACACATAGTCATTGTTTTACAATATTTCTTCTCATTTTTTTTTCCAGGGTCAATATCTGCTTATGCCACTTTGTCGTCGCAGTTCAGCAGCCGGTCGATTAATATGCAGTGATGTTATGCAGTCTTTGGGTTTCAGTGACTCCTTCAGTGCATCTTCTTTTCAGTTTTCCCCTGCCTCTTGCTGTTTTGATTTTCAGGTTGTACCTCCTGCTGCCGACATCGTTGGTTATATTCTCATTTGATGGCCAAACAATTTCATTCTTTGTTTCTCAATAAATTTGACGATGATCTGACTACAATACCCATGTTGTGCTGATGGTCTGTAAAAATATGGACACTCTTCCCATATAGCCCATACGCCGAAAAGCGTGAAAAGGGATCTTTACTTTGTATTTACTAACTACAGTTTTTGAGTCACAGAGAATGCATGCCTGAGTTAAGGAAAACTGTAGTGTGGCTTTGTCTATACATAACTGAAACATAGTCATGGTGCTAACTGAGATATTCGGCATGTTCTGTTGATCGCATGTGAGATGTTCATGATACGCAAATTTAAAAAAAATGGGTAAATAGCAGTCAAAGAAAGAAAATCAGAAAACAAAAGAAGAAAGAAAGAAAGAAAGAAAAGAAAGAAAGAAAGAAAGAAAGAAAGAAAGAAAGAAAGAAAGAAAGAGAAAGAAAGAAAGAAAGAAAGAAAGAAAGAAAGAAAGAAAGAAAGAAAGAAAGAAAGAAAGAAAGAAAGAAAGAAAGAAAGATAAGAAAGAAGAAAAGAAAGAAAGAAAGAAAGAAAGAAAAAGAAAGAAAGAAGAAAGAAAGAAAGAAAGAAAGAAAAAGAAAGAAAGAAAGAAAGAAAGAAAGAAAAAGAAGAAAGAAAGAAAGAAAGAAAGAAAGAAAGAAAGAAAGAAAGAAAGAAAGAAAGAAAGAAAGAAAGAAAGAAAGAAAGAAAGAAAGAAAGAAAGAAAGAAAGAAAGAAAGAAAGAAAGAAAGAAAGAAAAAAGAAAGAAAGAAAGAAAGAAAGAAAGAAAGATTCGAAAATCAGATTTTTTACCACACATAAATGTATATTAAACTCTTTTGTCATTTTCAGATTGCTTTGAGATGACAACATGGAGCTGAGATGTGTCGATGAGTTATAATTCTTGTGATGCTTCCTGTTGTGGATACATTATGACACATTTTAGCTCTCAAATAAGTTGTCAGGAAATAAAATTTTATTGAAAACAATTTAAGGTGCTTTTTCCTACTCCTTTACTATCATTTAAATTAATTACAGCTTTCGGACTACAAACGACATTTAAAGAGATTTATCGACTTCGTTGCGTCAGAGTTCTTCCCATCTGGCCAAGTGTCTGTCAGCTGAGCAAGAATGGCACAAAGCTTGAAACTCTGTAAATATAAATTATCCCTGAAACAACAGATAAGAACATAAACAACAATCTAGCAATTTACCATATTAAGAGCGTTGAGCAGAAACCGTAGGTATGTCACTACTGAAACACCTGAGCATTGATAGTGTGCGACTGTTGCCTGTTTTCGTTTTCTGCTCTCAGGTACAGCAGTCCCTTGTTTTAGCAGTTACATGTCAAAACCAGCTACGATTGTTGTACAGCGGCTACATATAGCTACTGATCAAAACGAAATGTGGAACTGGAGGGTTCATGCACTAGGAAGAAGTCTATGAAGTCGGAAAATGGGGCCACGTTGAAATATGGGGTTGAGGGGGGGGGGGGGGGTTAGTTGAAGTGGGCCTATGCGTTTCCAGATTTCCAATAGAAAGAGAATGAATTATCATTTTGAAGAAAATGTTTTTCTAATAGCCCTTTTTTTTTTAATCTTCAAAATAATAATGTATTCAATAACACATAATGCAATTTAATTAAACTGTAGTTCAATTTGTGTATAAATCTACTCGGTAACAATTGTTACCGTGGACCGGCCACTCCAGCCTCACAAAAACGGAATACCCGTGTGAGCTGTACGGACCTATATCTGGAGCTGGCCGTGGACGGATAAGTTGAAGTCCTTCGGTTATATTAGTTGCATCAATCAGCACAGTCAGGGCGAGATAGGTATGCTTTACTAGTAAGTGGTGGAATACAACATTTAGTGTTTAAAATGAATCAGTAGAACCAGGGTAGTAGAAAGCTGCAAGAAATATGGACAGAAATAGGAGTGCTTACTTGGAACATTGTTAATATATATGCATGCGTGGATTCTTTTGTCAGGAATGGGCACTGGGCCTGGCTGAATAAGATATTCATTAAAAAAAAAAAAAAATTTGTATGAGAAGATTTTAACGCATGCGCTTAGGAAATAGACAAGGTGAAGCTTTGGAGGACACATAGTTGGAGCCAAAGTGCTTCGGAATTAACGATAACAAGCTCATACGCAAAGACATGCAGCTAGGAGATGCAGACACTGCCATTGTAGTTGCACTGGTCTTTCGGACTTGTGAATCAGACGTTCTATGGGGAGTCCTATGAAATCGTGAAAGTTATCTCCTACATTGTTCGGTCCATCTGTCTTTGTTAGGAAGACCATAGTAAAAAAGTCGCTTAGATCCTTCAAATATGAAAAGACAGAGTCGCTCCAGGGCAACATAGACAAGAAATCATGGCACAGGGCCATCAAGAGAATTATACGTTCAGCAACGTGGAGCAAGCATGGACTGAAGAAATTATAGGGGTAACAAAATGGCAATGAGTTATTTGGTGTCTCTATTTGTCCATCGGTTCAGCGATGACATAACCCTTCGGTTGATATCAAGCACAAATATAATTATGATTTCCTGTGTGGGCTTTGAAGCCCCAAACTGACCTATTTCCCTTAATAAGCATGTCATCAAAGCCGACTGATTAGGAGTTTGCCTACATCGGATGTATCGGACTGAATGCAACAGAAAAAGCAGTCTAGCTATAAACTACAGCAAACCATACCAAATGCCCTTTTAATACCATTTAGTAAAAGAATATTTAACAAATAACAAATAAAAGAGTAGCATAAAACACAAAGCCAGTCCTGCCACACATTACATGTTGCCTGGTTTTAGAATGTATCTATTCTAATCTCCGTTTCACTGTCTGTCTGTAGCTGGTAATTTTTCATTGTGAGTTTGTTTCTCTGGATGTATTACTGTCCCCAGTATTTCACTGTGATTCCTCACTATGAAACATCATCACTTGCCTTGCTGGATGCATTAGTCTTTCAAGCTGTTCCACATCTGTCCGGCTTTGGCTTTATATTGATTATACATCGCCTTGAAATGATGGAAAAAAGGAAAATCAAGTTAATGGGGCTAGCTGACATAAGACGCAAGGGAAATATTAATAAGAAAATACACAGAGGCTACTTACTAACATATGCAGGAGGAGGAACATCGAAGAATGGAGTGGGTTTCCTGGTACATCCGGACATATCTAACTACATATTAGACATACATTATCACTCAGATAGAATTATTACTTTGAAAATTAAAAGAGGAGAACAAGCTGAAACATATATACAGATATATGCACCATGCAATGATAATTATACAGAAGAGCAGAAAGATGAATTCTTTGACGATCTGTCTGATGAGATAAAGAAAGTTGAGGGAAGCAGCATACTATATGTAATGGGTGACTTCAACGGAAGGGTAGGAAATAACAGAAGAGAATACGAACAGTTTGTAGGTCCATATGCAGCTAAGAACAGTGCTAGAAATGGAAATGGTCAAAGAATATTGGATCTATGCAGCCAGCACAATCTTTTTATTACGAACACATTCTTTGACCATAGAGATTCACAACTTTACACTTGGTACAAATGGAATGATATCTTCATCAAGAGCCAGATTGACTTTATACTTACCAGAGTTCAAGGAAGAAGGAGAATTCTTGATTCAAGAGCAATCCCTAATGGTCTATGTGACACTGACCATAAAATAGTTGTGTTAACAGCAAACATCTTACATTAAAGAAACACAGAAAGAAATTAAACAAAAACAAGGATCTCATCAAGATAGCAAATCTGAAACAGGAAGGAGTAAAAGAACAGTAACAACAGAAAGTAAAGACAGCATTCAAACAACTTCCACATGTAGTTGGCAATATTGAGGAAGAATGGAGTATATATATAAAAACACTATGCATTGTATTGCAGAAGAATTATGTGGAAAACGGAAGAGTGGAAACAGACGGGGAAATAACAAATATTCACCTTGGTGGTGCGAAGAAGTAAAAGAAGCAATTAAAAAGAAAAAAAGACTTATATAAACAGTGGAAAAAATCAAAGAAAGAAGAAGATTATATAAACTATAGACTGCAAAGAAGAGAAACCAACAGGAGTGTCAAGAAAGCAAAACAAGCATCATGGGAACGTTTCGGTGAGTCACTAGCAGAAAATGAGAAAACAGCCAGCAGAAAATTTTTCAAAGTGGTTAAAAATATGCGGAAAAGAGATGGGAGCTACAACCCCACTGAAAAAATTAATGATAAGACAGGAAGACCATTGATAGATCCACCCGAGATAGCAGAAAGATAGAGGGAATACTTCAATGAGCTCTTTAATCCTCTAGGAGATCATCAGGAAAGAACAACTGAAGAGCACAGAGCAACAGTGTTAGAACCACACATACTAATGGATGAAATAGAAAAAGTCATTAAACAGTCTCCCAAATATAAAGCACCAGGAGCTGATAGATTACCAACATAAATAATTCAAGCAGCAGGTGAAAGCAGCATCAGATGGCTTCACAGAATATTCAATGCAGCATGGGTACAACAAACGGCCTCTATTGATTGGCAACATGCAATAGTTATATCATTGTGGAAGAACAAAGGAAGCAAACGAGAATGCGGTCAATATCGAGGCATCTCTCTTTTAAGCCATGTTGGCAAAATGTATGCCAAGATAATAGAAACAAGACTGAGACCAGTGATAGAACCACAGCTGGCAGAAGAACAGATGGGATTTAAGAGAAATAGAAGCTGCACAGATGCAATCTTCACACTTAAACAGTTAATAGAAAAGAACATTGAATACAAAAAGAACTTATTTGTGGCATTCGTAGACCAGGAGAAGGCATTTGACAGAGTCGACAGACAATTATTATGGAAAATAATGGCAAGATATGGAGTAAGCGAACACCTCATCGAAGTGTGCAAAAGTTTATACAGGGATTGTAGAAGTGTAGTTAGAATAAATCAGGGAACATCTCATCCTTTAACAGTGACATCGGGAGTAAGACAGGGGTGTGTCTTATCACCACTGCTGTTTATCACCTACATCGACAGTATATGCAAGAATACCAAGCCCATGAATGAAGATCTTAGTAAGATCAACAAATTACTCTGTGCAGATGACCAGCCATTGATCCACTTGGTGTGGATCCACAGGACGTGAGTTCAAATATGGTGCTGGACTTTTTAAAAAAGTGACCTGATTCCTAGGTCAAGCCAGTAATAAATGGGTACCAGGTAAAATCCTGGGAAGTAAAGGCTGCCAGCATGATGCTAACCATATTACCCACTAAGTGCCAGTTGGTCTACAAAATACAGGTCCAGTCCTACATGCCCTATATACCTAAAGCCATGGAAGAGGGTCCTTTACAATTTCTTTTTTCACTTGCCTTGGTCGCTGAAAATATTTACACAATACCAAGTGGAAAAAACACTTTATGTCACTGGTATGGTTTCTGACGCCCTCACATAAAACTAGATTGATTAATGATCCCATATTTAAGCTAAATATGATAATGGAGGGATAACAAATGAGCAACAACACAAAAAAACTAAATTAAATAAATAAAAAATACAAAATCATTTTTTCAACAAATGTCATCTAGACCAAAACATCTCAAGTGGACCTATCTGATATTATTTAGGTTCTGCCAGTTTGTCTTGGGCTGTAAGACCAGACAGTTGATGGACAGACTGATGTTACAGCACGGCCCCACTGAGAACCTGTTGACATATTCCGAACACACTCATGCACAAATACCTGGAGGAAAACAACGTAAAAAATTAATCATACCGGTCAAGTGATTCACAGATAATCAATTGGGGAAAAAAGTAAATGGCTATTATAATTCTTCCTGTAAAAGGACTGACTCTATGTAAAATGACTGACTCTATGTAAAAGGACTGACTCTATGTAAAAGGACTGACTCTATGTAAAAAGACTGACTCTATGTAAAAGGACTGACTCTATGTAAAAGGACTGACTCTATGTAAACGGACTGACTCTATGTAAAAGGACTGACTATGTAAAAGGACTGACTCTATGTAAACGGACTGACTCTATGTAAAAGGACTGACTATGTAAAAGGACTGACTCTATGTAAAAGGACTGACTCTATGTAAAAGGACTGACTATGTAAAAGGGCTGACTCTATGTAAACGGACTGACTCTATGTAAACGGACTGACTCTATGTAAAAGGACTGACTATGTAAAAGGACTGACTCTATGTAAAAGGACTGACTCTATGTAAAAGGACTGACTCTATGTAAAAGGACTGACTCTATGTAAAAGTGTAGTGAGTGTTGCTGGAGCACAGTAGATTTTAGTTGGTTGCATGTATATATGAGTAGACAAAATATAATGACCATGCCCCATACTAGTCAGTGCACAGCTAGAACACAAAAAGGCGTCACAGATACATTCACAATCAATCAAAGATTGAAACAGAGAAGTGTGCTCTCACCTCTCTTATTTAATTTGTTCACGGACATAATATCTAAAGCAGCAAGCTTTACCAAAACATCTCAAGTGGATCTATTTGATATTATTTACGTTCTGACAGTTTGTCTTGGGCAGTAAGACCAGGCAGCTGATGACCAGCTTTACAACAGTCGACAAACTAAACCAAGATCACGAGAAGCTTTACATACCAGATGAAGGGTCAGATCCACTCACAGAAAACAAGCTATTTGCACACGATCAGTGCATAGGCTAAGTTCAAAATGCAGATGATACACACAGATAAATATAATTAAAACAGAAGTAATGCAGGTCAGTAGAATTCCCAGTCTGCTAAACAGAGGGAGTTGAATGGTACATGTCTGAAGCAAGTAAAAGAAACTACAATATCTATGAAGAATATTCTTAGATTAAAAAAAATATATTGGTGTAATGAATGTACTGTGTCTCCTCCACACTTGATCTTTCTAGTGCAGATTCAACACTGACTCTGTTGTCTAGATGTTAGGTCACAGTTCATTCTAACCAAACGGCACTTCTCTCCACGGTTACACAACTTCAAATGACGGTCGACAACTGCTGACAACATTTCACAGGTTTATTGTCAATGTAGCACAGGACACGAATCAACAGATGAACTAACTGACGCCGTTCGGGCAATCTCGCCTTGCTCACGCATTGAGGCTCCAGACACGCTTCAGACGATGGACACTGGCATGTACACGACTGGCTCAACAATCAAACCGTGTAATACAACGGCTGGACTCCACGATCATTCAATAGCGCTGCCTGTCTTGTCGTTCAGCACTAACATTCATTCGACTCTGATTCAGACCCACGTGCACTCTTCACTCTGAATTCACCTTCACAGATTCAGCTTCACATCCTTCCAATCTGGAGCCCAGTCACCGAATGACCACCTCATTCTCAATCCCCCAGATATTGTATTCACACGTGACTCACTCACTCTTGTCTTTTCACCATATCTCCTTGAAACCCATGCTATCAGGGACTTGCCCAATTATACCAGTCATCCCCTGACGTTATCCCTATTTATAGCATCATTACAACTGGAATTTAGAAGAAAAAAAAAGGCTGCAAACCAAAATACATATATTCCAACTGACAATGTTATTAAAATGGCAAAACATAAGGATGAGTTGAGTAAAGTCAAGAATTGACATCAAAGCACTTGGGGCATTCCCATGTGTGCTCTGTCCTCTTTTTCAGCAGGCAGCGACGAGTTCCAAACTGATGGTACCAGTCACAATCTGGTTATATGTCCATTTTGCCTTTCCTCTTACAGTCAGTCAATTAGCATAATTACAATGTATTAGATGTGTGATCATCTAATCTAATCATCTAATGTAGTTTTGGGACTAGAAGTGGGACAATCAAGTGTCCTACTGACTGACAGACAAGGCTCCCATGTCCACTACCATCAGCCCTACCTATCTTGGGTTTTGGGACTAAACCTGGGACCATCAAGTGTCCTACTGACTGACAGACAAGGCTCCCATGTCCACTACCATCAGCCCTACTTATCTTGGGTTTTGGGACTAAACCTGGGACCATCAAGTGTCCTACTGACTGACAGACAAGGCTCCCATGTCCACTACCATCAGCCCCACTTATCTTGAGTTTTGGGACGAAACCTGGGACCATCAAGTGTCCTACTGACTGACAGACAAGGCTCCCATGTCCACTACCATCAGCCCCACTTATCTTGAGTTTTGGGACTAAACCTGGAACCATCAAGTGTCCTACTGACTGACAGACAAGGCTCCCATGTCCACTACCATCAGCCCCACTTATCTTGAGTTTTGGGACTAAACCTGGAACCATCAAGTGTCCTACTGACTGAC
Organism: Candidula unifasciata; assembly: GCA_905116865.2. NCBI lineage: Eukaryota > Metazoa > Mollusca > Gastropoda > Stylommatophora > Geomitridae > Candidula > Candidula unifasciata. Next base: position 25,439 of record CAJHNH020003611.1, on the reverse strand, counting down.
AGACAAGGCTCCCATGTCCACTACCATCAGCCCCACTTATCTTGGGTTTTGGGACTAAACCTGGAACCATCAAGTGTCCTACTGACTGACAGACAAGGTTCAAATGTCTGCTCCCATTGACCCCACTCATTGAAATGCCATTACCAATTGGGGAAGAAATGCCTAATGCATGATTTTCCTATACTGCCATGCTAAGTGTCTTGATGCAACAAAGTTAAAGTTGTCTAGCCAGCAGGAGAATAATGCACCTAATTGTGTGGTCAATGAAGTTCCAGATTTGCTTGGTATATTTATTTTGTTTGGAATATGTCCCACGTGCTAAAACTTGTATGAGTCAGAATGAGTCATGACACAGTACACTATCTTTGTTTACCATTCTCATTATTCAAGGAAGTATACTGCCAAATAGATGGATGTCAATGACTTTGCAGAGAAGTATCACCCCAACAAACCATGATAGCATTGCCTGGAATTACTAGGCAATGTCATGTTTCCTAAACATTCCAAGTAGAGGGCAGAAGCAAAGTTCTTTGACATATTTCTTTTCTAATTAAAGGTCAAACATTTACTAGCCTCAACCATGTCAAAGCAGTGAGAAGAAACAAAGAAGCAAAATTTCGGATTCATTAAGTTTCACTGCATGGGGACGCTCTTTCCAAATAATAAAATCTCCTCCTTTTTCCTTCCTCAGTACCATCCCAGCAAGCGCTTAAATCTTCTCAGGAAAGTAAAGTGAGGTTAAATTTTCACGAATTTCATCAAATAAATTTTGCATTTATGTATTTTAGTATTAGGCAGTATATAAATTATGTTGTACAACACCATCAATTTATTATATGCCAGTAATAATAGCATTTTTTTTTTCTACATGATGATTATCAGATAAATGTGGGATACGGTATCAAAAGTTATGTAGCTGTGGAAAGTGAAAATATTTCCTTCAGTAGCTCAGACTAGCTCTCTCTATCTTGTTTAGAATGAACTTCCCTTATGTAATGGCCATACATTAAGTCAGTAATAAATGACCAGCCAATATACTTTGCACTGGACATGGAACAAAGAATGCTGCTTACAATGCTCCAGTACGAGATCATCTCAGTGACAGATTATGGACTTGGAAGGCTTACAGTATCAAAAAGTCAGCCGATAAAACACAAACAGAATAAGGCCATAAGAGTAATTCTTGTATGTACAAGAGATAGTCCCATATACACTTGCATTGCTGACTATTACAGACAGGCTCAAAGTGCTGCAAGCAAAGTCATATCTCAGAATAGCCACAGACAAGCACCTCCTACAGGAATCACACAATAGAGCTAAGGGTCACAGATTAAAAAGAGGAATTCCAAGTGGGTTCCGAGGCTCCATTATGAGGGTAAACAGGAACAGACCCACTGTCTCATCTTTGCATGTCATAAGAGTCAACTAATGAGGGGCTTCCTTCTAAGTTGGAGTGCATATGCTTGAGAGGCAAGGAACCAATTCAGCATAGAAATAAGCCAGATCTGTAAAACGGATGTACACACAACACTCAAGTTCTGGAAGAGGATTAAAGTCCAGAAGTGGACAAACAACCAGAACTTTAACCCAGTTCACAATCTGTGAACGCGAAGAAGAAAAGGGTAAGATCTTGGATGGCATAGGAATAAACTCACAGGGAGCAAGTACAGCGGGGATCTACAGTCATCAGTAGAAATTATCCTCTTTCGACACACGTTTCGGCCCACGATTCCTAAACGTATTCGGAGGTGGGCCCACCTGAGTTCATGAAGCTCAGGGCTGCTTCCCCGCTGCACAGAATTACCGGATGGTGTTATTATTTCGGCCAGAGACAAGACGACTTAGTGGTTTCGAAGGAGGTACTGTGAGATAAGAAGTCGCCGCGACAGCGTAATTAGAACAGTCCGCATGCCTGGACGACCGAGCGACAAGCTTACTTTGGTTTACCGGACACATGTTGGACTTTTATTAGCAGTTGGCAGAGGAACACTGGCAGACAATTCGGACACGATGGACTTTCAAAGGGATAAGAAACTCTTTTCCACTAGATACCCGGACCAGCTCACCGAGGCCCGTCCCCTGCGTTGTTGCGCTGCGTCCAAAGCCAGCTGGATGCCCTTTCGGCCACCTCACCCAAGTTTTTTGAGTGCCCGTTTCCGTTCATTACCGCGCAATCCTAACTCTTTTACCACATTGTAGAGCGAAGTGGAAACGAGGCCTCTCGCTCCCACTTCGACGGCAAATACCCGCACTGTGTAAGCCTCGTTTCTCCTCAAACCGGCTGCTAAATCACTGTACTTCTCGAGCTTGTACAAATGATTCTCCTCCATCCGCGACTCAAACGGGACAGTCAACTCAATCAGAATGAGCTGCCGTTTTTGTGCAGAATGGAGAACGATGTCCGGTCGCAGGCCGGTTTTACGGATCAACTCGGGATACCGTTCATGGCCTGGCAGATCAACCGCCAGTAACCAGTCCCTCGCAGAGTCTAGCACAGACGGAGCGAATGCGTTTTTGTTGACATTACCTTTTGGAACCTGCCCAGCCTTGAGGAAGCGAATGGGGGCGATACTAGAACTGGCTCTGGCATTAGCCCTCATTCTAGCCTGGTCGACAACGGCTGCTAACTCCTTTGGCACCTTGTTGTGGCGCCAGGTATATCGGCCTTGACCTAGAGCTTTCCTGCACGCGGACAGGACGTGCTCAAGAGTTTGCTTTGATTTGCACAACGGGCAAGTCGGATCGTTGGTCGCAGACCATTTAACCATGTTAACACCGGACGGTAATACATCGTACGCCGAACGAACGATAAAGCTCAGTCGCAGCGGGGTCATCCGCCAGATCTCACCCCATGTGAGTATTCTCGGCAATGCGCTCTCCAGGCTGACCCAAAGGCCCTGCTGCGACTGTTGGGCTGCTTTCTGGACCCGAACCTCGTTTTCGTTGTCCCTCACCGTTTGTATCACCATGTCTCGGCGCTCTTTGGCTGAGGCCTTTGACCACCAATTGACTTTCCCGTGCCCTAGGCCTCGACGGTCGGTTTGTGTGTAACCCATTACCTCCTTCAATTTTAGTGCGTTCTGAGCAGATTCAATCGCATCGAGGACTCTCCACTTCTGACCAGTCTTTAGAGCGGGCTGGACAGCGATGACATTTGGGTCTGAGGACTCGCGCAAAAGCATGGCGAGCCTAACTTTGCCGACTTTAAACTCTTCGGTTATTGACTTGAACGGAAGTACCAGCTTAGCCTGTTTACAATACAGAGCCACGTCGGTCAGACAAGGCGGTGCACCAATCCACTTTCTTAAGGCTGTATTGATTTTCTTTTCCATGGTTTCCACTGCAGTCATCGTCACCTCGTAGACTAGCAGTGGCCATAGAAGCTTCGGAATCAACATGAATTGGAGACACCATACCTTGAATTTTCCCGATCAGCCTGCATCGCTCGATCGCGAGCAGGCCTGTAGCCAGTGACTCGTGTATTCGCCGGACCTCCGCTCTGTCAGATAACTTCGAATCGTAAAACGCGACCGAGACTCTTCACCGGTTCCTCCAGAACCGTAGGGATCTTGTTCCTTGCCACCGTAAAACTGGTCGCCGACACCTTGCCCTTATGGATTGACAGACTCCTCGACTTCTGCGGTTTGAACTGCATACCGCTCCATTGGACCACCGCGTCCAATCTTTTCAGGATCGTGCGGGCAGACTCCTCGCTGCCCGTTATAATAGTCGTGTCATCCATAAATGCGCGCAGTGGCGGTAACCAGTGATCCCCTATTTGAAGGCCCAGTCCGTAGCCGGCCGCCCCGTCTAACATGATCTGCATTGCCATGACAAACAGTATAGGTGAGATCGTACACCCCATAGCTATCCCAATCTGCAACTCAGTCCACCTCGTAGATTGGGATAGCTATGGGGTGTACGATGGGATGTACACACAACACTCAAGTTCTGGAAGAGGATTAAAGTCCAGAAGTGGACAAACAACCAGAACTTTAACCCAGTTCACAATCTGTGAACGCGAAGAAGAAAAGGGTAAGATCTTGGATGGCATAAGTTAAAGATACAATTAAAAATGTGTACAGGCTTGATAATACTTGGCGAGGAGAGTAGGTAAAAGTGTTTAAGCAAACGGGTTGTGAGGGCAGTGACTGGCCAGCAGCACTTCATAATTAGACATTTAACATATGATTCATGACAATTCTCACCTTAGTGATGAGACTATCTATACAGATGGCTCTGTGTTGAGAGGCAGACACAGTGCGTGGTGTTTCTTAGTAAAAGTAAATAAACATCACTTAGTGCCACAAAGGTTGGCAAATGATACCACAACATCCAATCTGAGAATGGAGGTGGAGGCAGTCACTGAAGCCCTCCACTAGCTTGACAACGAGCTGTAAACACATAAAATAATTGTAACTGATTTACACAGCATCTAAGAAAGGTGGAGCCAGGTATACTCAATGCAGAGTGGCAGGTAAGTAAAGTAAAGTAAAGTTCCCTTTTCACGCCTTTCGGCGCATCGGGCATATGGGCAGAGCGTCCTATATTTTTACAGACCATCAGCATTCTGTGGATAATGTGGTCAGCATTACACCGGCTGTCTTTTCTTTTCCAGGACAGCCCATCCTGGTACCCATTTTAGGCTGGGTCGACCTGCGACGTCCCATACCACGATAAAAATCCACGCAGCCTGCAGTGGGTTTCGATCGCGGTATGCTGGCTTATGAGTCGGACTCGCAACGCCTTAGCCACGGACGCCGCCCAGAGTGGCAAGCATCACTTCAAAAGAACATGGTAGTTAGCGTCCTTTGAATATTTTCTCTGAGTGATGCGGGTGCGATGGGACATGGACAAGCAAACAGACTGGGACTGGCTAGATTTGCATAGCATGATGATGAATTGATGCATGGTAAGCTTGATGTCATGAGGACCTTGGAGATGAATGAACAGTGCAGAGGCAGAGATGGCTCATAATGGTCAGAGGAGAATGGTGCTGCGAGGAGAGACCAAAGGATCCAGCCGATGATCAACACTAAGCCGTGTGGGTTCTGGGGCCCTGTTATAGGAAAAACAAAAAGAGACCCACTACCAACCCAAAAAGCATGTCGTAAGAGTCGACTAACTGGGAGCTTCCTTCAAAGTTGGAGTGCATCTACCTGAGAGGCAAGAAACCAACAGTCTGCATACAATTGAGTCAGATATATGAAACAGATGCACACGCAACACTCAGGTTCTGGAACAGGACTGCAGTCAGAAGTTAATGAACAGCCAGAACTTTCCGCGAGTTTAGAGCTGGTGAACACGAAGAAGGAGAATTACTGAATTTAGTATTACTATTTATGTCTTTCGTTTTGCTGCGTAAACTGTAAAAAAATTACTTATTTCTTAATCTTATCAATATTAGGGCATCACTTTAGCTTTCAGCCAGGTTTTAAAGTAATAATATTTATAATTCGTTAAGGGCAGATGTAAGTGCAGTCTGACTATTTTCATAAAAATGTTGTTAAGTAATAATATCAATAACTAATAAGTTCGCCACTAAAAAATCACATTAATCACAATAGAATAGAAGCTTGTTACATGTTTGTTTTGTTGCAAACAGTCTGCTCGCTTTTCAGATAGTATATGTACCATTATTTCTTATGTCGGGGAAGCTAGCTACCTGCCTCGCATAATCAAGCAGTTGACAGACGTACATATTTGCAGCTGTTATCTGAGATATTCGATACAAAAGACATGACTCCTGTGTGACTGTGTCCCTGCTCTGCTGCTCACAGACAGGGTTGCCAGATTAAAAAAAAAAAAACTTTTTATGCCAATCCATTACCCAAAATATGCCAGAAAAATGCCAGATAAAGTATAACATTGTACTCGCTTCACATCAAAAGCTCTAGATTGAATTCTTCACTGTCATCCTCACTGGAACACGTTGATGACACAGCGTAAACCTTTTCATATGTAACATCTTTAAGTATTTTCTCAGATGGGATGAAATCTTTGCAACTCATCTATAATGATGGTATATTTCTTGTTCCGAAAATCATAAACAAGGTCATCCTTAAGTGCAGGCGATACAATATTTTTGAATTAGGCATGAACATTTAGTTCTTTGCAATTGTATGTGCTCCAATGTACTCCTTGACCATGCGCTCTTATGATTGTACTTAGATGATCAAGTGTGCGTAGTGAACAATGGCAGGTCATGCCTACAGCAAGTTTCAACTGTGCTGCCTTTAACTTTATCCTTACATTGTCTAGGAGTCATTGTTTTAATAAGCTGGGACTGGCTTTTTGACAGAGTTTTCATCCTGTGTTTTTCGGATGTTTTCATGATTTGATGTGCTACTAATTCTTGGTGAAACAGTGCACTGAAACAGTTTGCAATATGCTGCCTCTAATCCGTCTAAAGATCTTTTGAACCGTGGTTATGTTTTCTTCCAGTTACTATTATATTTGCGATGTCATAAGATGCTTTCCATTTTTGGGGATGACGTGGCCATTGGTAAAAGTAATAATATCTATCATAGATAGAACTAGGCCAATATTCTCTCTATTTTCTATCCTCGATTAGTTTCTGAACAGTCTGAATCACTTGGTATCAGTGGTCGGTTTTGGTTTTATATCCCGCATTTATTTTAGTAGGTTAACATAAATTACAGAGGGCCTTGGTTTATCAAAGTCACGATCTGTTTAGGAAGACAACAAATACAAAAAGAAATGGCGCGAATCTCCGTTACTCCGTACCAGGACATCACAACAAAGTCAGACTGAAATAAAGATGTTAACTGTAGATCTACAGTGCTTTTAGTAAATCTGCGTGTTTCTAACAAAGGAACCATGAAGAAAATGTGAGCACATCTTGATAAGAAAAGCCATGAAAAACTCAAATGTGCCAAAATATGCCAGTTCATTATATTATGCCAGTACAATTTCAAATATGCCAAATTTGTGGAATCTGGCATCAAATATACCAATATGGCAACCCTGCTCACAGAACTTCACAGAACTACTTCCGGTCAGGACCCAGGGCTGCCAATAGGATGTTTGTAAAAAAAAAAACCCAGCTAAGCTGAATTGACTGACTGACTTTCTACACCACTAAAACATCACACAAGCGAAAAATACCCGATGACACAGAGTGCCACCATGTGGATGAGGATCGCCATGGAGAGGTCCCAGAAACCGCGTTTCGACAATTGGCCATATTTATGGCCTGCCTATATTGCGGCCCCTGGCAAAAGACAGGGTGGCGCTTCAAATAACAAAAAATGTCATCCTAAAAAAGGACGAAACTAACAATTGATACTAGTTAAGCTGAACAAAACACATGAAATATATAGGCAAAGAACAAGAAACAAAACAAAAAAACCCAGATTGTGAAAAAGTACACATTTTATAGTTACGAAACGAAATGATGCCCCTTTCATCTCCGTCATCCCACTTGTGTGGTGCAATTTTTCGTTTTATTGAAGCAACACATTGGCTTTTACCAGGGGCCGCAATATAACCCAACGGTTGACCGGGGTTTCAGGGACCTCTCCACAGGTGATCCTCATCCGCATTGTGGCACTTTGTGTCACCGGATGTTTATTGCTCTGTGTGATTTTTCGGTGGGGTAAAACTTACTTACTACATTATGTGACTTGGGTGAAAGTATTTCGCTGGTATCTGTTTAAAAAAAAACATTCTATAAGACGTTGTGGACTGTAGTTTGGTAGTGCTATTATATTCTAAAGCTGATAGAGCTGGTTTATGTACACTGCAAACTGCAAATCAATACCACAGCAACTAACTCATGGCTAAATGGACTGCTCCATTGATGAGAACAATCATAGCCTGGACTTTTCTCGACAGATCTTCCTCGTTGTTTTCTCGCCCTCTTGTTATCACAGCGAAGTGTAAGGGGCAGACGGTTACTCTAAACGCCTTGTCAGATATTCTTTGCAATTTTGTCTCCCTTTTCGTTAAAGGTGTTCTTTATTCCGTTGTTATAGCTTTTGTGTGGTCTCTTCTTTGTTCATTGTTCATTATATTTCCTCTGTGTGGTCGCTGTGTCTGGGCATTCTTGTCAGATGGCCAAATCATTGCATCAGTTGCTCTTTAATGATTTGTAAGACCGGCTTCAACCTTAGTATTCTTCTAAATTCATTTTTTTAAAACTTTGCCACCTCTGTTAATCCGCTTTCTCTCTGAAGATAAATCATCTCGGTTGTTACAATTTTATGTTAATTAGTTGCAGTGAAGTTCAACACTTATGTAATAATAATAATAATAATAATAATAATAATAATAATAATAATAATAATAATAATAATAATAATAATAATAATAATACAAAAATGAAACAAAGCTAATAATACTTTTCACGTATCGGTTCATCAGAATGTGATAAGAGACTAGAAATTACATGGGCTCCTTGCGATGGGGTAAATATCACGACGGTCCATTTACATCATAGGACATTGATTCCCAAACTCTGAGTCACGGCGCCCCGGGGAGCCTCGACCTCTTCACGGGGGCGCCGCGAAACATTCGAAGGTACACCCGCTTTTTTTTTAAATCTCTTACATACGAATAGTCATACTTTTTCCTAGGTTAGGGTGCCGCAAACAAATGCGCAGCGACTAAGAAAAGTGTTGGAAACACTGTCCTTGAACATTACCTAGTAGTCATTTTGTAAGGCTAGATTCATGTACTAGCTGGCGAGTAATGTTATGATGATATGTCCATTGGTCGGAACAATATCTTTATATCCGTCAGAAGAAATGTTTGTTGCCTAATTAGTTGTCGCGCTCCTTTGTTTTTCTTAAATGTCTTTAGTTTGAAGTTTGGTATTACAAATAAAGTAGTGGTTGTGCACTCTGTCTTGAGAAGAAGATACTCTTGCTTTGAATAACCAAACTTTCTCTTTACATAACAGATCTTCCTGTTCTCGTTGCCTACTCTGTATGTCTGACATTTGCAGCTCGGGTGTGAGCATCATAATTCTTTCGACAATTTGTTTTCTGTTTTCTCTATTTTGTCTTTTCATTATCGTTTTAATCTTTCTTCTAGACCTCTGGCAATCTTGTCCGCTGTCGCGTTGCAAACTGCAATATTGGTCTACTTCTATTCTGTAACTTTTGCCCACGCAAATTCCGCTCTATCACATCACAGATGTAGATTTGTAAGACGCAGTAAGTCGGCACACAGAGAGGGATCGGTAGCTGTTATAGAAAGCAAGGCTGTGGTCGACGGCAACATGTGGGACTGACATAAATCACGGGGTCTTTTGTGCACACAATCCACAAGCGATGACAGAAAACAGTCGTATATTTCTGTAATCCTAATTTGATTGTTGGTGAGTTCCCTGATGCGTAACAAGCCGTGAAAGAAAAGACGATGTTCACAGAAAACATGAATCTGTAATGTCCCCGCCGTTTGTCTATATCTACCCTTTATAATTACGGCCTGGACAGTTGCTCAGCGAACACGATCCTGAACGCGTCAATTTGCTGCTTGCTGCTTACATCCGTGAGTATCTTTTTTTTTTCTTTTTTTTTTCCCGTTCATCAGTTGTAAACTTTTGTGGAAAGTTCTGGGTCTTCGTCTACTTCCTGAACCTGAATGTTTCGTGCACATCTATTTAACAAATCTGGTTTATTTGTTTGCAGATTGTTGGTTGCCTGCCTCTCAGGCAGATGCACTCTGACTTCGAAGGGCGCCACCAATTAGTCGACTCCTGCCACATTCTTGCAGGAGAGGCTGAGGGTCTGTTCTTTTTTCACTACAATGGGATCCGGAACCCACAAGGTTCTTTCGTGATTATAACCTTCTTTTGAGATATTTTCGGCAGAAACTGGGGTCTTAGACATGAGCAAATTTTGTGCATTCCCAGTTGACTTGTCTGCTTATTTCTAGTTGTGTATGTGTTTTTTAGTCGCTTTACAATGAATTCCTTCTCGGTAAGTGCTGATTTCATTCTTATTATTTTCATTACTGAAATGAAAATAGAAGGTAATATTTGAGGGGAACGGGCAGTACGTTTCAGTTGTAATTATCTTTCATTGTGCCGTAGTGTAGCTTGCAGGCTGACCCCAGCGTTGAGTGGGTACCAGGTTAGTCCTGGGAGGTAAAGGCTGCCGGGGTGACGTTGACCATATATGAACCACATTGTCTATAAAATATAGATCCAACCCTATATGCAGAATAAGCCTGAAGGCGTGGAAGTATGTCCTTTACTTTTCTTTTATTGTGTAAAATACCAAACATGCCTGGCCAAGGCTTGCCACATTACAGGTTCACTCTTACATGTAATCATTTAGGTAACGGTTGAGAGCATCCGAGAAGAAGAAGAAGAGGAAGACAGACAATACATGCATGAATACAGAGAACTGTGAATGTTGCCGTTGACTGATGATTGTATCATGACATCTCTATGTGCCGCGTTGGGATAAAGGGGTGAGACGGCATTATGAAGATTACTGTACGCAGCATTTTAGTTCGATTTTTATCATAAACTGTGCGGAATTAATGTAGCTTTGGTGTGACAGTGTGCCGAGAAAATATATGGTAGCTAAGTATAGCCTGTTCAAAAGTTCACTAACATTTAATGATATAATTTTTGGGGGGAAACCAAACGGACCGATTTGAACGGACTTCTAATATGCGCATACCAAACATCAATGAAGTTGAGGAATTTGTGTGTGTTTTAAAACTGTTGAATAAAAAACGATGATAGGTTAGAGAACAGACAAAGAGAGCCATCCTGGTTCTTCCGGTTGGGGGTTGAAGCGTTTGGCCGACACCCCAAACTTCCTAACATATCATTTCGTCATGAAACAGATATCTAAGACTCGATTTCGGAGCTTAGTGTTTGAAAGAAATACTAAAAACAAACATGAACCAGGGACAGGATTTGCCACCAAGAACAATTTGTGGGAAAGTAAAGCAAGGCGATGCTCTCTCACCATTTATTTTCAACCTAGCCCTTGAAAAAATTTATAAGGAAATTGAAACACGAGTGTACTATAAAAGAATTCACAAGATTACTTGGTTATGAAGATAACATTGATAATGTTGGAAAAAACTTATCTACAGACTGTAAGAACACTTCTCCTTCTTCTCTTCCACCATTTACCGCAGCGAGTTATTAGGGGAGAAGATGTAGGTTTCGTTTGTGCACTTTTTCCTATGAACTGTACAAGTTGGTGTTCATTTCTTTAAGGTTGCTCCTGATGGTGTCGCTCCATCTCTTGCGTGGACTTTTCCCTTGCCCTGTGTTCATTATATTTCTTCACGTGGCTCTCTGTACCAGTTGGTACCAAGGAATTTTCGTCAGGACGCCAAACCATTTTATTTGTTGTTCTTTAATGAACGGTATGACTTGTTTTAGCCCTAGTCTTCTTATAATTTCTTCATTTCTGATTTTATCTCTTTTTGTCACACAGACAGCTCTCTTAAGACATCTCACCTCTGGTGTGCAAAAAGTCCACACTACTTGAAGCGTGAGACGAGTGTTTCTTGAAATTAACGGGTGACAGCGGTTCCACAGGGATTGTTAGACCACGACCGGCTCCAGTTGACAGAACGTGCTACTTACGTCACCGGGTAGGGCTAACGATGTGTTAACGCAGCGGTATAGCTGCAAGAAGAAGGTTACTATTTTTGACAGGGGCGAGGGAAGACAACTTAAATTTTAACTATCCACAGGCCTTCTATAATAATTTTACAATTTTGAGCCGCTTTTTCTTGATTATTGCGCGGCCCTGCTGGCATACGCTCCAGGCACCCCAGGGTGCCTTGGCACCCAGTTTGAGAACCGCTGCGTTAACGCATCGTTTGATCGACTCGTTGACGTCGCATCACGGCCCGTCAGCTGGAGCCGGTCGTGACCATCATCTGTCACATAAGACAGGTTGATTCAGGTTGCTGACGTTTAACAAATCAACCCGATTCAAACTTTGTTGTCATGTCAAAGTATTTAAGGACTTTGCCCTGGGCAATGTTTTGTTTTATCAGTCACCGTCACTGCACATTGAGCATTTCCATGCGGGCTAAGTCCTCCGATGCAGCAGCCTCTCTAGTGTATCTGTACTGATTGTTCCCATGAGAAGGCTATGTGGTTATGCTTCTAGATTCTTTACTCCCATTTCACCCAATTTTATTGGTGCCAGAGATTTGTATGTGGAGGTTCCTGGTTCGGTTTCTAACTTTTAGTGTGCAAGTGGACGGGCCTAGTGACTGGTTTCTTGTGTGAGTCGTGATCTACTTGGTGGATTCAGAGGATGCTCGCCGGTGCTACAGAGCCTAGGCACTGTGCTGAAGCTCTTCGGACTTAGACTTGAGTTAGAAGAAGAACGGAGCACCTATGGGTTACTATCCGTGAGCCATAATGTTCATCGATTGGTTAAACTTCAAACAATATTCTGATTATACCAAGAAAACATATCAGCTTTCCGACATGTAACCTTTTTGTTTCGTCAGTTATTATGTAATTCTGTTTTCCCGCTAAGGAGGTTCCTTCTGTCATCCATATTTGTTTCATCTCTCATAAGAGCCGGTCGTGGCTAGACACAAGCGCGACAGGGGCCGCTCAAGGTGCACGCGTGTCTGTCCACGTCAGTGCTGCTCGGTCAGTCTTTGTGTGCGGACTTATCTGTGATATGAGTTATTCCTGTCCGGCGTGTTGAAACAAGGCGTTTCTATTCTGTTGGATTTCACGTGAATCATCCAATGAGTTTGGTGGATCGTGAGATAGATTTAGGAATTCTGTCTGTGTAATTTCCAGAATGGATGGTTGTGCGGGTTGGCAGTGTGCGGCTATGGGGCACGTAGTTGACAGGGTATCTGTAGGGGGCACAGAGGTTGTCGGGAACCTTATGTGTGTTAACTAAGGTGGAGTGTGACGGAGTGGGGGGAGGGGGGTATCAAAGGCTGGTTAGCGCGATGTTGATCAGTGATACTTCAATGAGTGGCTGGGATAGCAGACATAAGGCCTGACAATTTCACCAAGCGGTGCATCTATCTTGAGTCCTTGTTGACAGTGACTTTTAGGCAGCACCGTCAGGGGATTGCCACTGTACATTACATAGGTGTATCTGGGCGGTCGAGTGTGAATTGCCCGTAACAGGCACCTGGGACCTAGTTCGCTGGGGTGTTTCGTCCAGGTCTGGAGTGACTGCCGAGGTGAATATTTGGAAAGGCAGTAGAAGACTTGACAGTGTGTCATCGACCACCACTCATTTTCGTCGTAGCGGGTTTCGTCGATAATAAAGAGACCGATGCACTATTACAGAAATGACTTCTAATATATCGGTATTGAAATTGTGATTCTAGTGTTTGTAGTGTGTTGTCGATTAGAGAATGTTTTGTCTGTATGGGCGAAGCATAAACAAATACCTTGGACACTTGGAAAACGTGCGATGCCTCGGACAGATCGCACGTAGCACTTCTGAAAGTTGTTCTTCTACTAATGGTCTTAATCTTCTTTCAATTAATTTGGTATACATTTTCCCTGTGTGGCTGAATAGTGATAGTCCTCTGTAATTAATGTACTCTTTCTTACTCCCTTTATTTTTCCACATCGGTAAAATTATTGTTGTTTGCCAGTCATCTGGTGTTTCTTGTTCTAACCAGGCAGTTTGGAAAATTCGTCTGACCCATTTTGCTCATGTTCCTCTAGCTGCTTTGATAGCTTCTGCAGGGAGACCGTCAATTGTTTGTTTGTTTTAGTATCCAGAAGCCATGAGTTGTTAACCCTTAGGCTCGGTATTATTGATATCGCAGGCTTTCAGCCTTGATTCCATTGTAAATACCTTACATCTGGGAGAAACTAGGCTTTTCTGCCTACCCCCGGGAGTGAACGGACCACAAGGTGTTCGTCACCCGGTCACTGCGCAATCAGGTTTAGCCAACTACACTATAGAACCAGGCAAGGAGATCGTCATTAAGAGTCGCTTTATGCCTTGGTGCTATCTTTATTACATTTTCTACTTTTGTCAATAGAACTGCTGGTTCAAGTGTATCCGTTAGTATTGTTGCTTGCACTGTCATCTTCATTCTCGAAATTTAGAGTTCTTTAAAATAGTTACTCGATCTCTCTAGAATCATTTCAGGGCCTAGAATAGGTTGCACATTTTCATCATTTAGTATTTCTGTTGGATTATATTCCTCATTGCTTCTTCTTATCCCTATTAGTTTCTTGTAGTAGTTTCTTGTCGTGCTTTTACTTCTGTTGCCAACATTTCTTCAAACTTCTCCCATTAATCTTTCTTGACTGTTCTTATTGCTTTGTTGGCTTTTTTTATGTGTGGCTTGCCTATGCCTTGTGTAGTTTTCTGATGTTCTGTGTTTTAACCAGAAATGGTAAGCTTTCTATTTTTTTTATCTATTTCCTTTAATTCTAAATTCAACCGTGTTGATATCTTACATCGTGACTTCCACCATTTTTCCGCATATTTCTTGTGCAACATTCTTGAGAGCATCTCTTAATTTATTCAATCCTCGTTCACCTCAAGTGTATCTTCTGGAAGTGCTTCATACTTATATTCTAATATTTCTTGCTAAGTTTTTCTTTTGTCGGTGTTGTCTATTTATTGCCTTTTTATAAATTCAATATAACGTTTTGTCTTCCCAGCGTGCGACGTTACTTTGACTTGTGTATCTGCAATCACCATCTTAAGATTTGTGTCAATGCTGAAATTCGGTATGGCTCTATCATCAGCTTACAGAAATCTATTTTCCTCATCAGGATATAGTCAGTCTGGCTTTTTATTTCTGGCTGCTTTCATTGATACCAAGTGAACACATGAGAGTGTCAGTGCTGAAAGAAAATATTGGTAATTACAAGGTCATAGTGTGCACACATTTCTAGTATTCTTTCTCCAATTCCGTTTATCTCTCTGTTGTTATCTGCAGTTTTCTAGAAACCTTGAGAACACTCTCCTGTTGTGTCCTACTTTGCCATCAAAGTCTCCCATTATACAAAGTTTAACTGTCGGATCAGTTTTAGAAATTACATCGCTCAGTTCGTTGAAATATTTGTCTGATTCTCCTTAGCTGTAAATTCCGTTGCAGGGTGCGTAAACTTAAATGTAGGTTTCTGTTATTCTGTCTCATTGTATTTTGACACATATAGTTCTTACTGATATGTAACTGATGTCTTAAATGTTACTTGCAATCTTAGGGTCAGTGATGAAACCTACTCCATGTTTTGCACGTTGAGTCTTGTCTTTACCAGAGTGGACCAATACAAAATCTTTGTGTAACCTTTCTGTCCCTTTTCTCTTTAATCGTAACTCTGCCAAACCTAAAATCTTCACTTGGTGCCCCCCCCCCCCCCCCGCCCAACTCCCAATCAGTTATATAGTAAAAATACAGTTGGGAAAAAAATTACTATCTAAAAAAAAGCAGCTAAAAATAAATGTTACTAGTTTTCAATCAAGAAACTGCCTGT
>CAJHNH020003610.1:0-63023 GCA_905116865.2 Candidula unifasciata | reverse complement strand
TTTAGTAGTGGAGTAGAAAATTGTAATAGTTGTTTTTTTTCAAGTACATAGCAGCACAAAGGGGAATAAAGTACCACACACACATACTCGAGGTATGCTTATTTTATCATGTGTTTATGTGAGTTGTGGTAGTGGTGTATGTGTGTAAGCGCGTATATGAGCGTATGTGCATATGTGTGCGCGCGTCTGTGTGTGAGAGTGTGTGAATGCAGCTAGCACAATCGTCCAGAATGCCATGCTAATTCTGAAGCTGAATCTATAGTTTGGCCTGCAAATTTGGTATTCAACGTACAACTTTGAGCTCGGTTCCCTTGAGCCAGGAGTCTAAAGGAAACTGGATACTAGCGAGATCTATCTATCTATCTATCTATCTATCTATCTATCTATCTATCTATCTATCTATCTATCTATCTATCTATCTATCTATCTATCTATCTATCTATCTATCTATATCTATCTATCTATCTATCTATCTATCTATCTATCTATCTATCTATCTATCTATCTATCTATCTATCTATCTATCTATCTATCTATCTATCTATCTATCTATCTATCTATCTATCTCTATCTATCTATCTATCTATCTATCTATCTATCTATCTATCTATCTATCTATCTATCTATCTATCTATCTATCTATCTATCTATCTATCTATCTATCTATCTCTATCTATCTATCTATCTATCTATCTATCTATCTATCTATCTATCTATCTATCTATCTATCTATCTATCTATCTATCTATCTATCTATCTATCTATCTCTATCTATCTATCTATCTATCTATCTATCTATCTATCTATCTATCTATCTATCTATCTATCTCTATCTATCTATCTATCTATCTATCTATCTATCTATCTATCTATCTCTATCTATCTATCTATCTATCTATCTATCTATCTATCTATCTATCTATCTATCTATCTATCTATCTATCTATCTATCTATCTATCTATCTATCTATCTATCTCTATCTATCTATCTATCTATCTATCTATCTATCTATCTATCTATCTATCTATCTATCTATCTATCTATCTATCTATCTATCTATCTATCTATCTATCTATCTATCTATCTATCTATCTATCTATCTATCTATCTATCTATCTATCTATCTATCTATCTATCTATCTATCTATCTATCTATCTATCTATCTATCTATCTATCTATCTATCTATCTATCTATCTATCTATCTATCTATCTATCTATCTATCTATCTATCTATCTATCTATCTATCTATCTATCTATCTCTATCTATCTATCTATCTATCTATCTATCTATCTATCTATCTATCTATCTATCTATCTATCTATCTATCTATCTATCTATCTATCTATCTATCTATATCTATCTATCTATCTATCTATCTATCTATCTATCTATATCTATCTATCTATATCTATCTATCTATCTATCTATCTATCTATCTATCTATCTATCTATCTATCTATCTATCTATCTCTATCTATCTATCTATCTATCTATCTATCTATCTATCTATCTATCTATCTATCTATCTATCTATCTATTATCTATCTATCTATCTATCTATCTATCTCTATCTATCTATCTATCTATCTATCTATCTATCTATCTATCTATCTATCTATCTATCTATCTATCTATCTATCTATCTATCTATCTATCTATCTATCTATCTATCTATCTATCTATCTATCTATCTATCTATATCTATCTATCTATCTATCTATCTATCTATCTATCTATCTATCTATCTATCTATCTATCTATCTATCTATCTATCTATCTAATCTATCTATCTATCTATCTATCTATCTATCTATCTATCTATCTATCTATCTATCTATCTATCTCATCCATCCATCCATCCATCCAATCCACTATCTATCTATATATCCCATCCATCCATCGATCCATCCCTCCATCCCCCCTATATTATCCCTCCATCCTCCATATAATCCATATATCCATCTATCTCTCCATCCATCTATCATCATCCATCCATTCCCTCCATCCATCCATCCATCCATCCATCCATCCTCCATCTATCCATCCAGCCTATCATACATCCATCCAACATCATCCAAAAAATTTTTTTTTTTTCCCCCCCAAAAAAAAAATCCATCCAATTCTCCACCCTACCCATCCATAAATCCAAAGTCAACTGGGAGTCATACTTCCTGAAACCATAAAAGGCAGAAGAATTCCCATGCACCAAAAGGCCTCATTTCATCAGCAAAAATTACGGAATTTCAAAAACTAAAACCGACTTCAGTGATGATTAGTGACAATAGATGCGTCGGTCGGTGGACTAGTCAGGGAAGGAAGCCTTTGGCACACAACAGGTGGGACGTGTGAGCCACTGTCCTCTCATTATGATCATCCTTACTAGATGTAGCGATTTCTGGCATGGTCCTTGGTCCCATTAACGATATTTTTCCACAGCATTGGCAAGTAAAAGTAAAAGTTAAAAAAGGGATCCTTTTCACGCCTTCAGGCTATTGGGTATATCATGGCTAGACTCTGTATTTTAAAGACCAAAAGTTACTTGGATGGTATGTGGTCCATCAACGCCCACCTGCCCTTTACTTCCCAAGACTGTACTGGTACCCACTCAAGGCATGCGGTTCGACTTGGAAGCCAAGGTCACTTTTGAAAAAAGTCACGGCCCCTGTCAGGACCCTACCGCAACCCACGACCTTCCGATTCGCAGACGAGCGTGTCTTAGCCCGCTAGACCACGATAGGCTCCCACACCATTGCAGGCCTGACTGAAACATTAGCTGCGTATATACTTATAAGAACATACGCAGAAACCATCCATCATGTCTTTGGTCTGTTTGTGATTTCACAAGGCAAGTGAACGTTCAGTAATTTGCGATTGCTTACTTTAACGGCTCCATGTCCCCGGCTCGATGGCGAACTTCGTAATGCCGGTGCTGCCGGGTTTCGATCCCAGCTTGCGGGGCCATGCGCCTTGCGTTGGTTTCGACAGTGGTAATCAAGAAAGGCCTGGACCGCCTAGAAAAGCAATGGCAAAACTTCTTCTTCTTCTTCTTCACTCCCTCTTTTTACCCGCTGTGGGTGTCGAGGGAGACATGTTATGTTTCTAGCATCTTTTGGCTGACCTACTACCCTAGGCACATCGTGCTGTCGTTAGAGTGTCTAGGATGTTATACTTCCATAATTTTTCCTCGGTCTACCCCGTGCTCCTACGATCCCTATATCTATTTCCCATGGATGCTTTGTACGAATTATGGTAGGCAAAAGGCATCTCGGCTAAGTGGGCAAACCACTTTCACTGCCTGTCTTGTACGTAATCCAGAATTGGTTCTTTGCCTACTTGGTCTCTTAGGATCTAATTCTTAATCTTATCTCTTATGTCACTCATACAAGCCCTTGCTCAGACAATCTCATTACCGTCGGGTACTAATTTTCTTTATGGTTTAGTTTTGAGTGACCAGTCTGGCAATGGTAGCACAGAGTCTGGAAGAAATATGCTTTAAATAAGATGTCTCTTTGTACTGATTGGGATTGTTCTTATGCTGTAAGAGGGCGGGAGAGCTGTCCCAACACTGGTTGGCTTTACTGCATCTAATGTCAATCACTTTATTCCAATTTCCAATCTTCGCATATGTAGTTCCCAGACTATTTAAACTCAGATGCCTGTTTAATGCCTTTGCATTCTATTGCTATGTTAGATCTGTCTTCTTTTTTCCTGTTGACATTACTTCTTCTTTCAGTGTGATTCTCATATTATTGTTTACATTCTTCATCATGGATGTTAGATGTTGTTTTCACTACAGGCGTATCTAATCTCAAGGCCTGAGTCATCTGCAAAGATTAATTCGTGATATTACTAAAGATCTTCATTCATGGGTGGCATTCTATGCATATACTGTCGATGTAGGTGAATAAACAGCAGTGGTGATAAGGACACACCTCGTCTTATTCCAAATGTCACTGTGAAAGGATGAGATGTTCCCTGATTTGTTCTAACTACACTTCTACAATCCCTGTATAAACTTTTGCACACTCGATGAGGTGTCGCTTACTCCATAACTTGCCATTATTTTATCGTCAAAGAATTAATCTTTCTGCTCTTCTGTATAATTATCATTGCATGGTGCAATATATCTGTATATATGTTTCAGCTTGTTCTCCTCTTTTAATTTTCAAAGTAATAATTCTATCTGAGTGATAATGTATGTCTAATATGTAGTTAGATATGTCCGGATGTACCAGGAAAACCCCACTCCATTCTTCGATGTTTTTCTCCTCCTGCATATGTTAGTAAGTAGCCTCTGTGTATTTTCCCTTATAATATTTCAAATGCGTCTTATGTCAGCTAGCCCTATTAACTTGATTTCCCTTTTTTCCATAATTCAATAATCTCTTCTGTTTTATTTCCCAGGCCATCGGTGTTAATTTACTAGACGTAAATTTTGCTAGAAAACCCACACAACAGCCAGGATCTCTTAGGGGTTGGTTCTGCAACGTCCTGTAAAGGATACGTGCCTAACCTTACTTAACGGTCTATTCTCGATGCCCACTGTCGAAACCAAGGCTAGGAGGTGTGCTGTCAAAAAGCCATCAGCTGGATCGAACCCGGCAGCTCAAAATTAGGGAGCGTGCTCAAAATACCTTAGCCTTAGACGCTGAGTAGCCCATTCTATAAATAAACTTATACAAAATGATAAACTTTCTGTTACTTGAGTAACCCATTGAAACTTCTTTGTAAATAATTGCACGCTTTTGCAAACATATCGTTGCTAATGATGTAACATTGTATAAATCTTGCTATGTATGAATGAGCTACTAAAAAATCCCCTTTTCTGTCAATATTCTACTAAGTGCAGAGACAATATGTCTTGCGTAGTTCGACAGTTGTACTGAGAACTGATACACAGAAAGCAATGGCAAACTACTGAGCGTTTAAACTTGCCTAGAAAAACCACCACAACCAAAAAAATGATGAGGTTGGTTCTGCAATGTCATGCAAAGGATAGCATACTAACTTTTAATTGTTATGATTTGTGTCTAGTCAAACTATTGTGGCCGAATAGTTTGATCAGCGACAGGCTGCATTTTCTGGGGTGGCTTCCTGTTGGCTTTGGCTAACTCTAAGCAACTGCCATATGCATTTACTGCCGGAACTGATTTGCTTGATTTCGCTGGTATTTCGTGGGAGGGGTGGGTGGGGGAACACACGCAAGGGACATTTTCATTTCATTTTCCCTGGCACAAGAACGGAGCAATTTGGTTGACCCGATACAGTGAACCTTATAGCCTGTTGACTAAGACTGTAACTAAGACTATGGTGATTAAAAACCCTGGTGTTGACAGTACCCGTACAAAAAAAAAAAAAAAAAACTTGTTCGGATGTAACTTAAATTTCTTCTTCAAGATTTTTGTAGGCAGTACTACTTGATTTGTGTACATGTTGGTTTGTCAATTTTCTTATTGATTTCAAGGGACTCATTTTGCATGGTTCCTTGATGCCTGAGACATGTTCATTCAGAAAACAGTCTACCAGGTCATCGTACATTATTAACACTCCAATGCTGCGAAACTTCTTTAGTTGTGTGCCTACAACTTCTTCTTCTTCTTCTTCTTCTCTCTTCTTCTTCTCTCTCGCTTCTTTCTTCTTCTTTCTTCTTCTTTCTTCTTCTTCTGCTTCTTCTTCCTCTTCTCTTCTTCTTCTTCTTCTTCGTCTTCTTCCTTACTTTTCTTCTTCATTCTTCTTCTTCTTTTCTTCTTTTTCTCTTCAAACTTGTACCTCATCAAATGTGTAAGGGGGGAGATGTAATGTTCGTTGATGAGCTCCTCGTCAAGAACTGATGTTAATTTCTGTAAGGCGTGTGGTCTGATTCCTAATGCCATCACTCCATATTTTCCGAGGTCTTCCACTCGTTCTATATTCGTTGCAACGTTTTAGTGTGGCTCGCTGTGGCAGATATTACCAGGGCATTTTTGTTAGGTGTCCAATCCGCTTCATTTGTTTTTCTTTGATGACCAATAAGGGTGGCTTTATATTCGTCTGATTTCGTGATTTCGTATTATGTCTTTCCTTGAAAATCCTGCAGCTCTTCTAAGGCATTTCATCTCTGTTGTCACAATTTTACATTCATTGGAGGATGTAAGTGTCCATGTTTGGCATTGATAGCATAGTGTTGGCCTAAAAATAATTCTGAAAAGATTCAATTTATTACTCCGAGGCATTTGCTTGTGTGTCAGAGATAGTTGCCCCAATTCTTGATTATCTTCGGCACATCTCGAGCTAATTTCTCCGTCCAGTTTTTCGTCGGATGTGAAAATTGCTCCCGAATACTTAAATTCCTCTGTTTGTCTTAAGGTTTTGTTTTTTAATTGTATTTCTAAATTATCTTTCTGTCTTCCTATCACAATTGTCTCTGTCTTCGTAGTGGTTTTTTTTTTCCATTTTTTTTTTCATATTATTTTCCTCCTCTTTGTTAATAATTTGATTTAGGTGGTTCTGTAGACATTCTGTACTTTCTGCTATGAGTACCTGGTCGTCGGCGGATAGTATATCTGTAATATCTTCTTCATGATTAAAGTTAGTTTCGTTACATATGGTATCCATGTATGTTATAAAGTGAAGCGGCGATAGTACACAGCCCTGACGCACACCAGAATTCACTATAAAAGTTCTTGACAACCCTGCCTTCGATCTTATGCAGCATTTACTACGTGTGTACAGGCTTTTGCAAATATTAATGAGATGATTGCTGATTCCCTTTTTACCCATACATTCCCACAACTTATTCCTGCCGACTCTATCAAAGGCTTTTTCCTGGTCTATGAATGTCAACAAACATGTCTTTTTGTGTTCTACTGCTCTCTCTGATAGCTGTCTCAACGTATAAATGGCATCTGTACAACTTCTGTTTCGTAGAAAGCCCAGCTGTGCTTCTAAGTTGATACTCTTTCAATGGTCTTAGCCTTTTTTCGATTATCTTAGCATACATTTTTTCAGTGTGACTGAGATTGATATTCCTCTGTAATTAGTACAGTCCCTCTTACTTCCTTTTTTTTCCATAGAGGGACGATGACAGCAGTCTGCAGTCAAATGTTTTTTTTTTTTCTTTTTTTTCTTATGCCATCTGAAATATTCTCTTTAGCCATATTACTGATGCTTCTCCTGTTGCCTTGATGACCTCAGCTGGTAGATCATCAATACCTATCACCTTTAGTCTAGGGGCGGTTCGAATGACATATTTTACTTCATCCAATAATATACCTGGTTCTAGTTCCTGTGCCGTTAGTTCCGAGTTGTTTTTATGTTCTTCCCTGCTTTTATCTGTTTTATTGAGGCTAATTAATGATTCAAAGTAATTACTCCATCTTGCTATAGATTTGTCAGGTTCTATTAAAGGTTGGCCAACTTCTTAATTTATCATTTCTGTTGGGTTGTATTCTTCATTCCTGTTTCTCATGACTTTGATTTTTTATAATAGTTTTTCACTGCTGTTCTTTCTTCTTCAGCCAGCTTGCTTCCAAACTTTTCCCGTGAATCTCTTTTTGCTTGTCCGATAGTTCTATTTACTTCTCTTCTAACTATCCTGTATGTTATGTAATCCTCATCTGTTCTGCTTCTCAGCCAAATGCCATAGGCTTTCTTTTTATTGCTCACAATTCTTATTTCTTCTGACCACTATGTTGAGAGCTTACGTCCTATGTTACCTTTCCTTTTAGTTTCACATATTTCTTGTGCTATTTTCATTGTGGTGTCTCTAAAATTCAACCATTCTGTATTACCCCAAGTGTGTTTTGTGGAAGCTGTTCATAATTTTCCTGTAAGTTTTGCTATAATGTGTGACAAAACGGAGGATAATTTCGGTCCGGCAAGAGTTAATTGCAAGTTTTAGTTAAAAGAATTGCGCACGTAAAATAAATATATTTAAACATAGACGCTAAAAGAATAAAAAGGTACGAAGGCGCACATAATTTATGACGTTTTGTGGTGTTACTAGGAGATCTAATTTCGTGACAACACAGAACGTTTGCCAGCCATACCATCGGCCTAACACCAACAATAATAATAATACCATATACGATTTCAGGTGAGATTTATAATGGTAGGGAGTAGCTGAGATCCCCTATAAGCCTTAGCTGTATCCTAAAATATTTTATTGAGATCCTACTATTCTATATTCTACCATTGTATAAATATTCCGTGACTTCATCAACCTTGATACTTGTCCGTTGGACAATTCACTAGTCCTTACCTATTATGACGTTCTTAAAGTTACTATTCACCGTTAGGACTATGCAATAGCGAACCTTCCTTCCCTTTGTCATCTTTCCAGAAAATATTCATTCGGTCTACTTGTGTAAAGATCTTACAATATAAACCATCATCCTGTGCCATGGGGTATCATCAGTCGGGTATACATTACATTGCTTATGTTTATTATATTATGCAACATATAATTTGAGTAAAAGTCGTCAACTTTGTGGGCATATCGGGTTGGCCTATGTTTTATAGACCAAGTGGTACCTAGGGGTTGATGTGGTCAACATCACACCTGCCGCCTTTAGTTCCCATTACTATACCTGGTGTCCGTTAAGGCGAAGTCGACCTGGGTTTTGGGACTCGAACTAATAATTGTCCAATCCGCAGGCGAATGTGTGTCCGCTTAATTATGTCAAGTTTTATATGATCGTGCCATAAATTAGATAGGTATAAACCAACATATTATAATAGGGTGGAGATGTATAATTTTGATTTACTTGTAGAGAAAGACAACATATGAACCTTGTTCTTTCTTGCTTTTAACTCTGAAAAACACCACAGACACCGCAACACCTCCACCTGATCCAGATGTATCGACATAATGCTCAACACAGGGCTGAATGATGTATTCCGCAGGTTCCCGTGTTACCGTATTCTTGCCTCCCGTGTTACCGTATTCTTGCCTGCCGTGTTACCAGAGGACCGTAATTCCGGATTCCGGTTGGCCTGTTTGCCTAGTTGCTTGAAGAACGTGAACCATATTCAGAATTGCCGGGTTATCAGTGGACATTCCTCTAAAGGAAACTACATTTCAGCTCATCAATACTCTCGGAAAGCTGAGTGACATTTGATGTTTGTTCAGAGTTATGTGGTGTACATGATGACACCGTGATTTATTTTCTCTATGTTAATTTGAAAATTGTTGAATTCAATATCAGTATTTTATCAATACAGTTGTGGTTTAGAAACTCCATTTATCGATTTCATCGTATCAAATTTACTTCTTAGGTAGACTAAAGATTGTTCATTGCAATTTATTTGAGTTAAATTTACAAAGTTTTGACTTTGGTTGTTTTTCTGAATTTATTTAGGACATTTTCGGGGCTTCACCCTATTCTTTAACTTTCTGTATTCTCCTTCCTTTATTTTCCAGAACTCAGGGACCGTTATAATTCCCCTAGACTTATTTAATTCGAGCCCTGTAAGTTATTTGGAAGGATATAGGGGATCTCCAGGCGATGATAGATTCCGCCAACAATAGTTGATTACAAATGCTCGCCTATTTTCCTCACACTCTAGTTCTTTCCATTTTATCATGTCACATTTATTACATTTCTTTCTTGTTTGATAACTTATCTTGACTTTTCTGTCAAGTATCATCATCCTATGATCTGTATTTAAACTCAAGTTTGGTATAACTCTCGAATCTGTTAACTACATGAAAGTCTCTTTTTCTCGTCAAGATGTAATCAATCTGACTCTTAGTATATGGATCATTCCATTTATACCATGTAAAAACTTGGGAAGCTCTATGTTGAAAGAAAGTGTTGGTAATAACAAGGTCATGTTGTGCACATATATCCAACAGTCTTCCACCATGTTCATGTATAATGTTGTTGTCTCCATAACTGCCTAGGTATCTTGCAAATGTTCTTCTGTCTCATCCTGTCTTACCATTAAAATCGCCCATCACGAACAGCTTCTCATTATTATCTATCTTACACATTTCATCATCCGGGTCCTCAAAGAATTGATCTAAATCCTCCTCACTGTAATTTCCATTGCACGGAGAAAATATTAAAAGAAAAAAAAAAAAAAAACCTCTGTACTATTTCCTACTTGTAATTTCAGACCTATAACTTTTTCCGAGATGTATTAACCTTCAAGTAAATTCAGCTTTAAATCCGGTGCGCAAATAATTGATTTCAGACAGACCAGTTTTTTTAACACACATTCTGTTTTAACATTTTTTAAATGGTGTTTTCCTGGTGCAAAACAATATCTTTTCAGAAAAGTTAATTTACATGTTATTGGAGAGACGGGAGCTCACAGCGACAAGAGTATAGTTGACTGTCAAGTGTTATTTCTTCTGTCATAAATCAATTTTCAAACCGACATCCTGGGGGCGTTGCAAAAAAGAAATGAAGCAGTAGCTAGGGGATGCCTGTCGCCCCGAAAGGACTTGGGTATCTTCTTCCTCTTCTTCTTCTTCTTCGTGTTCACCAGCTGTACACTCTGGCGGAAAGTTCTGGTTGATCGTCCACTACTGAACTGCAGTCCTGCTCCAGAACCTGAGTGTTGCGTGTGCATCAGTTTTACAGATCTCATTCTCTTGAATACAGACTGTTGGTTCCTTGCACTCCGACTTCAAAGGAAGCTCCCCAATTAGTCGACTCTTACGACATGCTTTTGGGGAAGCAGTGGGTCTATTCTTGTTTTCCCCCACGGGGGACTTGGGTATCTGATTCAGAGACAGATTTGTACTGTCGATTTTAGTTCATATGTTGACCGGCCCAAAATGGGTTCAGTGATGCCATCAGTCAAGGGTTTGAGAATAGTCCTGTTACTTACTCACATAGTGCTAAATTATGTCCTTTATAACCAGAAAATTGAAATAATTTTAAAGAGAATGGTCTATTTGTGGGTGGTATTGACATTTTCAAACTGCGTTTTCATAGAGTTAGGTAATAACATTTGATAAACGCTAAATTGCACGTTACTGGAGACAATGTGGTCTTACAGTACCAGGCGTAGTTTGGCTGACAAGTTTTTTTCTTTAGTGTATCAATTGTTTTACCGACATTATGAGTGTTTAACTTTCTATAATGGTTTTGCTGTTGCCCAGTGCCTAAAATATATTTATTTTGACTTTCCTTTGCCCATTGAATAAATAATATATCGTCTGGTCATTCTAGTTGCATAACTATGTCTAAACCCTGATGACCTGTCGGTACTCTTCTCTCCTCTCTTGTCGCGAAGAGACTTTGAGTACATCTGCCATATCACCGATGACTCACTTTTTGATAGAGTACCAGCCAGCCCGTCTGCATTGTCTTTGAACATTATGCATACTTTGCATGAGAGAGGATTCAAATCATTTTCGTTACTCTCCACGTCCATAGCAAAGCATGTCACAGTGTACGCATATTTAAAAAAAAAAAACACACACACACACACACACATACAAAAAAAACAACAACACATTAACACGCAGTGAATGTCACTCCCAGAAAGAAGTATTTATAGTACAAGACATCTACGTCTTTCTATGAGCGCCGATTAATATGTGATGATTATTTAATCGTATGAACAGCTATTCAACTGACGACTAGAGGGAGGTTTCAACCCGCAGAAACTAAGCAAGTGGTATTTTAAATATTTTGGTCCCTGGGTGAACTTACCTGAATTACCCTGTCATAGTGTCTCTGTTGCCCCTAATGTTCCCTAGCTATTGTCTCTGCAATCAACATGCATGTCTTAACCTTCGCAACATGCTTAGTGAGTCAGCCACACACATAGTGCGCGCGTGTGTATGTGTGTGTGCGCGCGCGCGAGTACGTGAAAAATACATTCAGGTACCCTCTTGTTTTTTCTTGATGTTTTATGAACACATTCCTAATTGTTTATTAACCTTTTCTAATAGTTTGTGATCGCTTTCATAATAGTTTGTGAGTCGTTTATGAGCGTTTTTTAACGGTTTGCGAACGCCCTATTAATGGTGTGTGAACACATTCCTAATGGTTTATGAACGTGTTCTAATAGTTTGTGATCGCTTTCCTAATAGTTTGTAAACACATGCCTTATCGTTTATGAGCTTTTTCTAATGGTTTGTGATCGCTTTCTTGGTGGTTTGTGAACAAATTCCTAATGGTTTATGAACGTTTTCTAATGGTTTGTGGACGCTTTCTTAATGGTTTGTGAACACATTCCTAATGGTTTTAAAAAGGTTTGAAAGGTGTGAAGGCTTTCCTAATGTTATGTGAACGCATTCTTTATGGCTGTTTAAAAGTTTCTTATGGTTTGTGAACGCTTCCTTAATGGTTTGTAAACGGTTTCAGGCAAATGTTCAGTTAGGCCACACTCTATAAACAATGTTGGGATACATTTCTGCTTTTATGTGGATTATCTACGTACAACACACAAGAAGCATAAGTACCGCGGTGTTGCCAATAAACAGCATCAGAACTAATGACGTGGTCGATATCTGTGTTCTTGTTCCCTACGATAATTCGAGAATGTTCTCCTCGGCTCGGGTGCTCCCGGCCGTGAACTTGGCGGTGTCAAAGGTGAAGGACGCTGGATATACTGCAGGAGTTAAGATACGCATTAACGTGGGGAACAGCGGCTGCAACTCCCGGGACGCCCCCATTATGGCGTTTGAATATTACCGTCGCCAGCAGGTGAGCTGTGGTAATCACACTTTGGTGTTGTGACATTTTATGGTAGTGATGTTTTGTGGCTGTGAAACTTTGTGGTTATGACAGGTTGTTGTTTGACAATGTGGTTATAGCACTTAGTGGATATAACACTTTATAGTTATAACACTTTGTGGATATAACACTCCATAATTATGACACTTTGTTGACATAACACTTTATAGTTATGACACGTTGTGGATATAACACTTTATAGTTATGATACTTTGTGGATATAACACTTTATAGTTATGACACTTTGTGGATATAACACAATATAGTTATGACACTTTGTGGATATAACACTTTATAGTTATGACACTTTGTGGATATACCACTTTATAGTTATGACATTTTATAGTTATGATACTGTGTGGTTATAACAGGTTGTTGTTTTGACAATGTTGTTCTGACACTTTGTGATATAACACTTTATAGTTATGACACTTTGTGGATACAATACTTCATAGTTATGACACTGCGTGGTTATAACACGTTGTGGTTGTGACATTCTGTAAATTTACCAATGTATGGTTGTGATATTGTATGATTTTGACACTTTATCGGTGTGATATTTTCTGTTTATTGTAGTTTATGGTTGCGAATTTTTTTTTTGGGGTGTGGTTATGACTCTTTGTCGTTGTTACTTTGCGTCTCTGACACTCGAGTTATGGTTGTCATATTTTGTGGTTGTGACACTTTGTGAATATTACACTTTACAGTTATGACAGTTTGTGGTTATGATACTCTGTGCTTATGTCAGACTGTGGTTACGTGGCTGTTGGATAGACTGTATAACTGGCTGACAATCAATATTCTGGATACCTTTGCGTCGAGCTTCGTATATGGCTATATCTATATCTATCAATATTTATGAACATCTGTCAGACTGAATGAATGTGTCTGCCATAGTTTGTATATTGTCTGAACTGTGAATCAAGAAACTCAGCCATGACAGCTTAAGTAACAGACGAGAACAGGAGCTTGAAAAATCAATCAGTCAGGAATACGGTCTCTACAATGAAATCTAGATGGAATATTTCTCCAACACTCTTAGTGTTGATAAGTATACAGTCTCACTCGATCACAAGACCCAGAGATCAGTTTAGCTTTCATATCCTGCCTATTTATGTGGCATTTAAATCATCTTGGTCTTTCTTCTTCTGCCTTTCTATCCCCAAATTGAGCATAGGCCCTCAACCAACTCACGCAAAGTCGTTCTATCCTTCGCCATTGCATAGAGCTCTCCCCATGTCCTTCCTATCTTTCTAACTTCATTCTCCAGCTCTCTTCTCCATGTGTTTTTTTTTTTGGCCTTTCTTTATTCCTCTGCCCCTGTGGATTCCAGTGCAAATACATTCTAGTTATGCTGTTCTCCTGTTTTCTCAGTGTGTGTCCTATCCAACGCCAGCGTCTTTTCCTCATCTCTTGGTCCACTGGAGCCTGTTTAGTTCTCTCCCAAAGCTCTACATTAGTTATTCTGTCATACCATTTAATTCCCTCTATTCTGCGCAGGCACCAGTTAATGAATGTCTGTAATTTATTGGTAATTGCCTTAGTTGTTCTCCATGTTTCCGCCCCATACAATAGTACTGATTTGACATTAGAATTAAAATTTTTAGTTTCGTATTTTTTTTTTCTTGGTATTTATCTCTATGTGGTTACCTGACTGTAGCACCAAGCAAGGTTTGCTTAAACGTATTCTTTCCTGTAAAGTTGTCCCAATAGTTAATAAATCATTGGGTCTAAAGAACTGGGGGAAAAAAACTATTAAACCAGGCAATTGTGCTTAGAGTATAAGTAGCTTGTTTAATTTCCACTGTGCTTATTTGTAACAAAGTAAGACAACTAACGGAAATTATTACATTATTGCGTTTAGCTAAAGTGTAAGAATTAGTGGAAACTAATGCTTGGCGAAATAAAAGAGAACCGAAAAAATAAAATGCTAGTGAAATATTGATCAAAGTTGATAATATGGATTTAGCTTACGACAGTGGAAAAAAATGGGTATATGGTAACCTGTGGTAAAAGATTAAAAAAAAAAAAACAAGAAAAGTAACGAGAGATCATTTTAAGGCAGCGGTTCTCAACCTGTCGGTCGCGATCCTTTTTGGGGTCGAACGACCCTTTCACTAGGACCATCAGAAAATACATGTTCATTGAAGTTTTGAAGGCAAATAATTGTTTAGGAGTTCGCCACAACGCGAGGGAACTGTATTAAAGGGTCGCGGCATTGGGAAGGTTGACAGTCACTGTTCTAAAGACTCAGCATATTGCAACTTGCCAGCTGTAAGCACATTGACAAATATACATTTTTCTCCATACCCGCCAGCGGCAAATGATGAAAGATAATCGCAAACGCCAGTTCGCAGGTCTCCAGATAGTGACACTATAATACAAAATTGCATGGGTACGTTAATGTGCTACAAATGCGTTTCTTATATTTAACACAGGTGTCAGTTTTCATCGGACCTGTTTGTGACTACAGTCTTGCACCTGTTGCAAGATACGCACCCGTCTGGAACATTCCGGTCATCTCTCCGGGAGGCTTTGCCCATGACATGGTCAGCAAGCAGGGTCCAGATGGTGAATTCCCATTGCTGACCAGAATAGGCGTCACTTTTAACTCTCTCACACAGTCCCTAGTCGCCATTATGATGGGCGAATTTAAATGGTCAAAAATCAAAGTTATTTACGACGGAGAAGCCATGTCTAATGTGATGCCTCGGTTCTGCTATCTGGCAGCGGCGTCTCTGGTTAATACCACAAAGGAAAAGCGAATGGGTCATGACTTTCATATATTTCTGCCCGGCGCCCACAGCCCAGAAGAGCTCTTGCTGAAGGAAGTGGGCCAAGACTTTGGTAGTAAGTTCGATTGTTCATTTATGTTTTGTGTCCGTGTGGTAGATAATGCCTGATAACATTATGTTATTGTTTGGGAATAGTTTTAAGTCAATACTATCATTATTATTATTGTATTCATTACTATCGTCATCATCATCAACTTTTTTGTGTGTCCTTATTATAGTTATCGTAGTTACTATGGTGATCGTCACCATAATTATCCTCTTCCTCATTTTTACTCAAGTTATCAGCGTGTTGTTATTGTTGTTGTTATTATTGTTATCCTCATCTTCTTCTTTCTCCCCCACTCCCCCACCTCTGAATATTCCTGACACAAGCCTTTTCTAGCACTAACGATTTTGTCATTCATTGACAGAGAACCTTTTTGTGTGTGTGTGCATGTTTGATTGTAGAAAGCTGGTCGTGAATTATGATATTGCAATCGCCTGCATGAAGTGTGTCTTTTTCTCAGTGGTTGTGCCAAAACTGATTTTTATCACATCAAATGCATCAAATCTTTGTGGGCACTTGAATTCTGAGTTCGAACCCGCATCGAGACATAATTGTGTTGCTAAAAATTAGATTCTTTCGCTTCTTTTTCGAGTTCATCAGCTGTAAACTGGGGCCGAAAGTTTTAGTTCTTTGTCCATTTCTGGACTTTGGTCTTATTCCAGAACCCTAGTGTTGCGTACACATCCGTTTTATAAATCCGGCTTACTTGTAAGCAGACTGTTGGTCTCTCTCGCCTCTTAGACGCTCCCACTTCGAAAGAAACATCCCTAATTAGTCCACTCTTTGATTCTGGTGAAAGATTAAAGTTCATAGGTGGACGAACTACCAGAACTTTCCGCTGCAGTTTACAGCCAGCGAAAGCAAAATAAGAAGAGAAAAATATATGAGATACAGTACATAGTTCGTTCTTGTGCTTTATTTTCTAGTATTGGAAACTTACGATAAAAATCGGCGCCTTTCTCTCTCTTTACTTTATATATTTGTCAGAAGATAAAACATTCCGAAACAGGATATTTTTGTAACATTTGATTAGGAATCTCTGGGCCGACACAAAAGCCAAATAATCGATAAAGATAGATGTCCTTTAGTACAGCTGAACAAAAGAAGACCAAATCGAAGTTTCCAGTCTTTTGTCACAACGTGTATAAATGAAAATATATGTGAACTAATCTAATCATCACAAATATCACCATCATCATCGTCGTAATCGCATTGTCGGCGGTCTGTTGACCTCTCGTGTGATACTGGACTCCAAGTCTATAACTGAATTATGTTTCTGTCCTGTATAATCCTTTGGATACTGAAAATGGAATCAGCTAGAACTTCTAGCTTCTCATGTCAGCGCTCGTTGCATGATTTCTTTAGTACGTTTTTGTTCCTTTGTGTTTCCGTTTCTGATTGCTGTGCATGCGTTCTTGTGGGTGTTTTTTTCCGGCTTCCTCACCGAGTGCACCCAATATATCACAATCGTCTTTCTGTTATATTTGTTAGTGCATACCACATAATTTTCAGGTGAAAACAAAGAAATATTCAGTAAACTCATTGCACATTTTTTTTAAAACAAGGCAGTTTAAACATTCGCAGTAAGGGACACACATTTTTGTAATTATAAAGTCTCGTCTGTCGTCTGGGATTTCATATAATCTAACGGTTGAACGTGGTCTGGGACTTGTGCCTCGGGGGATTCTCATCCGAATTGTGGTAATCGCTCGTCGGGCCGTACTGATGGGGTTGAGGCTATATCAAATGTAGCACGGTTGAATTAAGCTCTGTTCTTGATGATGTCAACCTATTCAACTTGAAGTTTGCCAGATCTGATCTTCTTAAGCGACCTCACTGTCAAAGACAACTGACACCGAGTTTTATTAATACCGAGAAAGAAAGCAGCGGCAAACTACCTTCCTCATAAATGCCAAGAAGATTCCAAAACTAACGACAGAAGGGCATGTGGGAAGTAAAGACGTGATAATTTACATCTTAGTTACATGGCTTGGTTATATCAAATGTAGCACGGTTGAATTAAGCTCTGTTCTTGATGATGTCACCATATTCCAGTTGGAGTTTGCCAGATCTGATCTTCTCAAGTGACCTCATTGTCAAAGACAACTGACACCGAGTTGTGTCATTACCAAGAAAGAAAGCAGCGGCAAACTACCTTCCTCATAAATGCCAAGAAGATTCCTAAACTAACGACAGAAGGGCATGTGGGAAGTAAAGAGTAATAATTTACATCTTAGTTACATGGATTGGTTGTAAAGCTTTGGACAAAAAGATTGACCTAATGCCTGTTTAAAAGGAAATATGACCGAATAAGCTTATCGCCCTGAAACATAATGATGGTGATGACGACAGTTAGAAATAAAATGGGATGATGATAAAGATGATGATAAGAATGATGAGTGGGTTGAACAGAAAATAGCTCCGCCTTTGAGGAATCGATAGCAACAACAAGACAATCTATACGACGTGCCGTTAACCCCATTGTAAGAAATCACGAAGCTGTATATCGTTAATGTGATTAGTAGAACGTGTGATCTTGTAGGCATCAATTATTAACCCTTACCTGATGTATTGAGAAACGCCCGCCTGCATCGTGGGTTCGCGTCCTGTAGGAGCCTACTTTTTTTTTTTTAAATGACTTGACTTCCAGGTCGCTCCTGGATGGGAAACAGGTGCAGTTATGGGAAGTAAAGGCGGCCGGCGTGACGCTGACCACATCACACCAAGTGCTGATTAGTTTTTAAAAAAAAGATCTAGCCCTATAGTTCAAATATGCCTTAAGACGTGGAAAAGGGACCTTCTATTGCTTTGTTGAGATACGGCGTTAGGTAGAGCAGGGCTGTTCAACTAAGTTTACCTAGGGGCCTTAATTTTGAAAGTGGGGATCGTCACTGGCCGGAAGCCACAGCTCAAGCATATAGAGCTTTTTAAAACAATACTATTGACAGTTATCCGCTGGCCACTTGTTATGTCTTCACGGGCCACATTTGGCACGCGTGTCGTCAGTTGAAAAGCCCTTGACCCTAGGCGCTGTTACTGACCCGAAGGTCTAAGGCTAACAAATTCTGCTTCGAGGTATGATTTCTTTTGTTGAAAGTTGACCAAGGCTTCCATGTCACCTTAACCTTGAGTGGGTACTGTGTCATGTTTTGGGAATTAAAGACGGTATAATATCGATCAGACAACCTATCGAATGCTGATATCTATAACAATATAGGTTTACACTCTATGCTAGACGTGCCAAATTATTGAAAAGGGTACTTTCTGTTTCAGTCCGTCAAGAAGTCTTGCCCCCAAACTTGAATATCTCGAAAATTCCGGTGTGGGTCAACACGAATGTTTTCATGTGGTCCTAAAATTCCACATCTTTATGATTTCATAATTTACAGTTGCGCTACTGTTTTCTGATATCTTTGTTGGAGAAAACATGTGTATACCCTTGGAAAAACAGAGAGTATAAAATAGTGAACACACATCGTTTACTTTCAACCATAACCCTAGAGATAGCTGGGAAAATCACAAAACATGTGCAGTGATGCGTGGTGACTTTTTTAATAGTCTACATCCCATACAATGAAATATTATGTTCATCTTAATCACAGAGATGAAATGCCTAAGAAGAGCTGCAGGAATTTCAAGGATAGACAGCATACGAAAATCAGACGAATGCTAGGAATAAAGCCAGTCTTACAGGTCATCAAAGAACAACAAATGAAGTGGTTTGGACACCTAACAAAAATGCCCTGGTACTATCTGCCACTGCGAGCCACACTAAAACGTTACAATGGGTATAGAGCGAGAGGAAGACCTCGGAAAACATGGACTGATGGCATTAAGAACAGCTTTACAGAAATGAACATCAATCTTAATAGTGATCTTGACAGAGCTCAACAACGAGCATCACATCTCCCCCCGACACTTTGATGAGGTGGAAGAGGAAGAGAAGAAAAAGAAGAAGAAGATCTAATTCACAGAAGGCTAATTGAGTAGATTGGCCACACGAGAGTGAAACGCAGTTTTTCGCTCGAATTCTAAAACTTGTGCAATTTGATGTTTTAAAAGTTCGTGTCACTCTGTTACTGTAAACATGCCCAACTGAATTCTTTCAATAGTGTTTTTTTTTTTTTTTTGTTGATAATAGGCCGCAAATAAGGCAAACCAGAGGTAGAGTGGATCTGTGTATGTGACTTTAGATGGTTGCTGCTTAAGAGACTGCGAAAAAACAATCTGCATACAGACAAGACAGGCATGCGCACGCAACACTCTGGCTCGGGAAAAACACTTAATTCCGGAAGTCGATCAACAACTAGAACTTTCCGCCAGTGTTTGCAGTTGGTGAAGAAGAAGACGGAGGAGGAGAAAGAGGAGGAGAAGAAGGATAAAAAAAAAGAGAAAAAAAAATAGAAGAAGAAAAAGAAGAAGAAAAAAAGAAGAAGAAGAAGAAGAAGAAGAAGAAGAAGAAGAAGAAGAAGAAGAAGAAGAAGAAGAAGAAGAAGAAACAGCAGCAGCAAAAGTTCCAGCTGAAGATGAAAGCTATAAAAAATATCACATGTGTAGGAACGTAGACTTTAATATACATAATTATTGTTATCGTATTCCACGTCAGACGTTCAGCGTTGCGATTAAAAAAAATGATGTGTGGTCCAGCGAACGATGTGTCACTTCTGTGTGGTCCAGCGAACGATGTGTCACTTCTGTGTGGTCCAGCGAACGATGTGTCAATGATGTGTGGTCCAGTGAACGATGTGTCACTTCTGTGTGGTCCAGCGAACAATGTGTCACTTCTGTGTGGTCCAGCGAACGATGTGTCACTTCTGTGTGGTCCAGCGAACGATGTGTCAATGATATGTGGTCCAGCGAACGATGTGTCAAAGATATGTGGTCCAGTCAACGATGTGTCAATGATGTGTGGTCCAGCGAACGATGTGTCAATGATGTGTGGTCCAGCGAACGATGTGTCAATGATGTAAGGTCCAGCGAACGATGTGTCACTTCTGTGTGGTCCAGAGAACGATGTGTCAATTCTGTGTGGTCCAGCGAACGATGTGTCACTTCTGTGTGGTCCAGCGAACGATGTGTCAATGATGTGTGGTCCAGAGAACGATGTGTCACTTCTGTGTGGTCCAGCGAACGATGTGTCACTTCTGTGTGGTCCAGCGTACGATGTGTCAATGATGTGTGGTCCAGCAAACGATGTGTCAATGATGTGTGGTCCAGCGAACGATGTGTCAATGATGTGTGGTCCAGCGAACGATGTGTCAATGATGTGTGGTCCACCGAACGATGTGTCAATGATGTGTGGTCCAGCGAACGATGTGTCAATGATGTGTGGTCCAGCAAACGATGTGTCAATGATGTGTGGTCCAGCGAATGATGTGTGGTCTAGCGCACGATGTGTCACTTCTGTGTGGTCCAGCAAACGATGTGTCACTTCTGTGTGGTCCAGCGAACGATGTGTCAATGATGTGTGGTCCAGCGAACGATGTGTGAATGGTGTGTGGTCCTGCGAACGATGTGTCACTTCTGTGTGGTCCAGCGAACGATGTGTCAATGATGTGTGGTCCAGCGAACGATGTGTCAATGATGTGTGGTCCAGCGAACGATGTGTCAATGATGTGTGGTCCAGCGAACGATGTGTCACTTCCGTGTGGTCCAGCGAACGATGTGTCACTTCCGTGTGGTCCAGCGAACGATGTGTCACTTCCGTGTGGTCCAGCGAACGATGTGTCACTTCTGTGTGGTCCAGCGAACAATGTGTCAATGATGTGTGGTCCAGCGAACGATGTGTGAATGGTGTGTGGTCCTGCGAACGATTTGTCACTTCTGTGTGGTCCAGCGAACGATGTGTCAATGATGTGTGGTCCAGCGAACGATGTGTCAATGATGTGTGGTCCAGCGAACGATGTGTCAATGATGTATGGTCCAGCGAACGATGTGTCACTTCCGTGTGGTCCAGCGAACGATGTGTCACTTCCGTGTGGTCCAGCGAACGATGTGTCACTTCCGTGTGGTCCAGCGAACGATGTGTCAATGATGTGTGGTCCAGCGAACGATGTGTCACTGAGTGTCGCATGACAGCATCCACACATCTGCCACAGTAGGAAGGTCCATATAGCTGACCACCCTAAACTCGTCATCGTAACTATGTAATAGAATAGGCCAAGCATAGTTAGATGTGTTTGTTTGTGGGGGAGTCGATAGGAAAAATCCATATAAAACCCTTGATAATGACTCTTTTAGGCTTTGAGTGTCGGAATTGAATGTTAGGACACATTTTCTGCGCTATTCTAAATAAATTGTCTGACCACTGCGCATTAGTGAGCGCGATTCGTACGTAACAATGATTGTGTGCGTCACTTCTCTAGTCGAAGGAGGCGTTTTTCCTTGTGTGTCTCGCCGATTGATGTTCCTTGTGTGGTGAGTTTTTTTGGACTGGGATTTTAATTGAATAGTTGTGTTTCATAGTGTCTGTGATGTAGGTAAGATGTGTATGCAATGATGTTTTCCTACGATGATCCAGCGAAAGGAGCTCCAGATCGGAATGCACTTTCGGTTGACATTTCTCGCAGAAATGCTTTGAAATGGCCTTTTAAAAACCTTTCAATTATGTCAATCTACATATCTGGAGTGGGTTTGTAGTATTGAACGAATGTATTGTCAATGATGTGTAGTCCAACTTGCGAAATGGTTTTGAACGACAAGAAAGTGGTGGGCAGGAAATGACGTCATGTCCGCTGTTGCTAGTGTTTCGTCCCACAAAAAGATGTGTCATTGGTTTTTCATAAACATATTTCAGTAGGTCTGGGTTTTGACTTCATCGCAGATCCTTATTTTCTACGTTAGAGGGAAGGGTAAATAATGGAGATCTGTCTAACCTTTGCTACGGAACGATCAGGAATTATTCGAGTTAATGATCTGGTGCTCACTCTAGGAAACTAAATGGATTCTAGATAGAGGGTGACCAACTTTCATGGTTGGGAATACCCTCAAGTTTATCTGAGCATGAGGTGGATGATAAGTAAGTGTTGATGGATGATTGTCAGGTGCATTAGATACGGTTCGCTCATGTGTTGCTTTGTGTTTTTCAGGTTATGAAGATCCAACAAGTGTCAGTGTCTTTGTAGACTGGTTCCTTCTGCCACTACACATTAAGCAATTTACATGTGTGAATTGTGGTCCTGAACGTGTGGCGATACTTGAGTCGTCGTCTTCCGAGCTCAAGGTGATTGTTCTCGATCAACGCCAGAAACTGTTCCTGCTGGTGAAATAATGTTGGGAAAGTCTGGCGACGTGAAGATCTTGGCATCCAGAGAAGCATCCTCGTTTCTGAGAAGTCCTATCGTAAAGTACGGTAGTCGGAAACTCGCTCCAGCATCCAGAGGAGATCCATACGATCTAAACAGATGTCAGAGTGACCTGTATGACGGCTTAAATCTAAGTGGACCTTTCCAACCACATTCCTCAGCCATGATGATACTGGACAGAAACGTAGAGTAGGAGGAAGACACTCGCACTAACTTTGTTCTTGAAAGTATTCAATATGCTTTCAGTTAATTCTTCAAGTATTTTTCTATCAGCTTGGTTTACAGGGAACCCATTGATTCTCGAGTTCATCCGCCTTCTAGTTCTTAGGAGAGTTTTGTCTAATTGGAGTGTGGCATGTATAAACGAGTGTTGTCTTATCGTATTCACTGTTGATTATTTGTTCGACTGGATTTACATTAATCCAGTCTGGGGCAAACAGTGGTGAGGACGTCTGGCTGAGAGGTACCCAAGTGTTCATAATAACCCTGTGGAGTCAGAGCTCGTGTCACCTCATCCCTGAGACAGGTTGAATGGAAAGTTTGAACCGAGGGTTAGGCCTCTAGACGAACGAGAGCCACCATTCAAAACACTCCTGTCTCAGAGCACCTGAGGGATTTGTGAAAATATCCTGTAAGTAAGGTGCGCGACAAAACTGCCATACGACACTGAGTGTCAATAGCCTTTCTCGGTTCCGTCTTGATGTATTCTTGTTCTTTTGTGTTCATCTGTAGACATCAGTGTTGTGCGCTAGTTTACAACACGACTGTGACACATCCGACTCAGCCCCTCTTTGTTGCCCTAGTCAGCGTTCTGTGTGTTGATGTATACTGTCATTGATCCCGGGAACTCTTGCTGTCACACAAGGGCTTTTCTAATATAGGATCTGCGTTGGAGGTTGTTGTTGCAGCGTTCAGCCGACATGACTGAAAAATTGATCTGTTACTTCATAATGAATTCGAAGCAAAATATTGTTCCCAGTCTGTTAGTATGATTTCTTCATCGGTTACATGTGGGCAACTCATTCCACTGGTGTTAACTTTACGTAGGTGAGCCTTCGATAATGACGAAGTTAGCACAGGCCACACAGTGGTTATATAAATGTACTGTTTATATGTTCTGTTTTAGACGGTCATACTTTTGTTTGAAGTCTTAATAATGGCTTCAGTTGGTATATAAATGCATTTCATTCAATCAGAAATAGTTTCTACAGTGAAGTTTAGCTGTATAGTGTCTCCAGCATGCTATCTTTCGTCCTCTCTGTACACTGTCACACTGATGCTTATTTCCTAACATTATCCACCCACTTGTATTGTCGGCTTTTTGCTGGCTTGCCTTCCACATTCCCTTTTCAGTATGGTCTTTATAAGAGTGTTATGCAAGTTAGATGTTGTGAGGGTCCTTAAGGAGCGTGTAAACATGCGGAAGCACAAAAAGATCATTGCGGTCTGAGGAGAATGGCGCTGGGGAAAGGAGAGGCGTGTATTTACCAGGGAATCTGCACGACGCTTAACACTCAAGGAAAGGGCGAGACGGATGTACAATGAGGCAGTTACTGGTACCATTGGAATTGAAACTTCACTTAAAGATGAGGACGGAGTGCTTATGGGAGTGTCTGAGAGGTATGATGTCGATGTTAATTCAACATTCAAGAGTGGCGGGTGACGAGCGTGCTTCGTTATTCATAGGTGCTGCTTTCAATCCAACCTTCGGGGGATTTGGCAGCATACCGCGTTGAGTTAGTTGTGTTACTGGTATCAACAGCCTATAGATCAGGTGCAGCGGCAAACAAATAAGGATAAAAATACCTGTTGCAATCGTAACAAACAAACAAAAAATTATCTGTTGGATCTGGAATTTCTTTTAAAGGATGCACAACTTAATGTGTATGCATTTTAATATTTCCGAACTATTTCACTAAGTCCATTTGCTGTTAGGCATTTAATAACATAACTACAAATTTGTTATATAGAATTCAGAGAAACTTAAAAAATAAAAACCAGGAGAGACAGTTGTGGAGGCAACTCAAACCAGGATTTATGATGAGAGGTGTTCAATGACATTAACGGCGCCTGTTTGTCTGCCGTCCACGGCAAAGGATCTGTCTTTCCGGGTTGTGTCAAGTCGACAATTGAAACATCAGCATTCCTCGCTTGTGATCTATCGTTTGTGCAGCCCTCGCTAACTGTCCAGTCTTGGCAAACTCCATTCAGGTTCTATCGTGAAATGTTCCAGGAACTGCTAAAAATACAGTCAATAAAGTCTGGCCGTTAGTTCTTCTCTTTCAGTGTTTCTCTCTAGTCATTTATCATGGTCATTTATCGTGACTGGTGGGGTATGTTTTCTCCCTGCTATTTGTCTGAGTTTCTGTGATCAATGTTATTAAATTGCAGGACCATTTACACTCTGTTAGATCATCTGCTTTGTAGCGGTATTCATTGTTGTAGATACAATCTTTTTCTTCGCATTCGCCGTCTGTAAATTTCGGCTGAAAAGTTCTTTTTGTTTGTCCACTTCTCATGTTCCAGAAACTGTGTGTTGCGTGTAAATCCGTTTCACATGTCTAAGTCATTTGTATGAAGACTGTTGGTTCTTTGCCTCTCAGGCATATATACTCCGACTTCCAAGGAAGCTCCAAATTAGTCGACTCTTACGACATGCTTTTGGTCCGGCAGTGGATCTATTCTTATTTTTCCAACAATGGAGACCTTGAAACCCACACGGGGAGTAGATAAAATGATATTCAGTATCAAATATGATCATCTATAACGTTCTCCACTTTCTTTACATCTTTACAGACAGATCGTCAAAGAATTCGTCTGTTTCCCCCCCTTGTATAGTTTATTGTTTCATGGTGCATGTAATTGTGTATATGTTTCTGTTTGTTCTCCTCTATTTACATTACCATTGATATAATCTATCTGAGTGATAACTGATGCTTAACAGGTAGTTAGCTGTGACCTGATGTACTAGGAAAGCCACTCCATTCTTTGGTGTTTCTTCAATGGGCCATGCAGTCAAACATTGCATCTGCTGGTATCACTTGCCAGGACATTTCTTTTTATCCATTTTAGGCTGATTGGACCCGAAATATAACAATATGGGTTTGAACCTATAACCTTTCGATCTGAACACAAGCGTCTGGTTACCAAGCTGTCACGGCTATCAATGAAAGAGGTTTGTTACAGAATGTATTTCTACATACAAGTTCACACATTCTTTGGACATGCCATGAAAAGGGAACATTTGTGGTTGGTCGTGCATTCTGTTAATTTGAAAACAAAGATAGGCAGAAGAAAACCCAAGGTATTACCAGATTACAGAAGAAATGTGGTACATAATGCAACTGATAACTTCAGGAGAATTCTGAAATATTATATTTTCTTTCTGTCTTTCTCTCTATTTGGTTAGATTAACCCCCCCCCCCCACCCCCACCCTTTATTGCGACCTAGAAAATATAGATAAGAAAATGGGTTGAGCGACCCTTCCCCATGGTTTCAATGTGTCGACATGCCTGCTCCTTTGAACTTTTTGGTTCAATTGTGTTTCGTATTCTGTTACCAGGAGTATATAGCCTTCAGATGGTTCAACCTGTTACACTAAACGATTAACAAACCTTGTTTTTACTGTCCTTGACGTCCTCACTTCATTAAACAGTGATATTGGCTAACATGTTGTTTCTATATAATGGGTAGATACAGAGCTATCACCTCCAATATTATTCTAAAACTAAAAGCTAAAGTCGGGGGTGTGAACCAGCGTCATTTCACGCGGTTATAAACCATAAGTGCTCTGCCACCAGTACGGACAGATGGTAAGAAACTGTCCGTCTGTGTCGCTGCCCGCACGCAACTCCGTAGCTACAGCGACGTTCCTGTATTTACCCCAGAGTGTTAACTCTGATACCCATTACCCAGAGGCTGGCTGAACCACGGAAATCGCTTGGTTTCGAACACCGACCGTGGGCTGCAACAAGTCGCAGCTGAATTTGAAAGCGAGTCTCCAATCGACTGCTTAAACGCGTCCCCTCCGATTGTGGTTAGAAACACGTGTTCTCGTAGATTCTAATGAAATGGCCCGGAGAAGCTTGTGTAGACCACAGATGTCCCCAGTGGTCAGGAAAACAGTGAATGGCTACGCAGATCGATGCCCAAATATTGGACCCTCCCCCCCCTCCCCCCCCCCCCCCCCCACACCTTCCCCATGTCCGTTATTTACCGCTAGTTTATTGGTCCCGGAGCTGCGACCTATTTTTATGTTCGTGTAGTGTGCATTCGTCAGCTCTGTGGCTAAGTCGATGCGAACACTTCGCTTCGTAATGCCGGGATGCCGGGTTCGATTCCAGCTGCGGGCAATGCGCCTTTCGTTGGTTTCGACAGTGGTATCAAGAAAGCCGACCGTCCAGAAAGCAATGGCAAACTACTGGACGTAAATTTGCCTAGAGAAACCACACAACAGCCAGGGGCTGTTAGGGTTGGTTCTGCAACGTCCTGTAAAGGATACGCAACAACCTTAAGTGTGCATTCAATTTGAGCCTAACAGAATAGGGAAGGTGTGAGACGATTCAATTGAGATGTTGGATTAATGTTGCATGCAGTATGTCTCTTTGTCGGCTGATAGTGCTTAACGTCTCTGCTGTATGTCGCTGCTA
Source organism: Candidula unifasciata (assembly GCA_905116865.2). Taxonomy (NCBI): domain Eukaryota; kingdom Metazoa; phylum Mollusca; class Gastropoda; order Stylommatophora; family Geomitridae; genus Candidula; species Candidula unifasciata. The sequence goes on along the minus strand of CAJHNH020003610.1, from coordinate 35,546 downwards.
TATGTCTGTGTTTGGAGTGGCCGTGGCGTAGCGGCTAGATGCTGGCGTGAGGATCAGAAGGTCGTGAGTTCGCTCTCTGGCGGAGCCGGACTTTTTTCAAAAATGACCTCGACTCCCAGGTCGACCCAGCCTTGAGTGGGTACCGGGTGCAGTCCTGGGTAGTGAAGGCGGCCGGCGTGATACTGACCACATCACCCATCTTGTGCCGATTAGTCTATATAAATACAGGTCTAGCCTTATATGCTCTATACGCCAAACGGCGTGGAAAAGGGACTTTTACTATATGTCTTTGTTGTGTCTTTATTATCCTTCTTTGCTTTTTGTTCTACTAACTTCTGTCAGTCGCTACTGTGTATGCTATCAGCTTCGATTTACTGCCACTACCTTTTCTCAGTGATGTCTGTCCCTGCTTTCTATGCTGTCTGTCACTACTATCTAGTTTATCTGAGTGTGACGTTCAACCCCACCAGGTCCGCACAACTAGCGATCAAAACAGGGCGACACAAAGTGCCACCGTTGGGATGAGAATCCCCCTGCGAAAGACCCCGAAACCCTGTTCAACGGATATATTATATATTAGACCCCGACAACATCAGGTGTGGGCGCTTTTAAATAACAACCAATTTGCGTTTTATATCATGCCAAAGTTAAATTTGATCTGACTCTCTTCTCCTGTGTATGCTTTGTGTCTATGCTGTTCGAAAATAGAAATCAGAAGAAGAAAAACTATGAGGCGTTCTCAAATTTCAAAGAGGTCGGAAAGCTGCTTGTCATGTTGGCATCGCGTCAGAAGCTGTTAAGTGGCAAAAAAAAATTAAAAAAATACGTTAGTTGGATTACTGCAAACAGTATACTGAGCATTCAAATGCAGTTGGATTTCTTTTCTTTCCGAATTGATCTTGGCTTCCAGGTCGACTGAGCCTGAATGCCATCGGAAGTAGGGCTGTACCGAATCCGAATACGAATAACGTGACCAATTTCGAATACGAATAGTGAATAGTGTATGAAATATACCCCCCCCCCCCCCCCACACACACACACACACACACAAAAACATTTATAATGTCAAATGTACGCTTAGCTTTTACTTCACACAAAGTAGCACTGAATAGTCATCTTCTTCTTTAGCATTCTGAGCGATTGAGGTATACTGCTGCAAACTGTTTTTGAAAACCTGTAATAAGGCCTCATCTTTGTAATTTCTGCTTCAAGTTTCAGAGCCATATAAAACGACTGGTCTTATTAACGTTTTATATATTTTGATCTTGGTATATCGATACAGACACTTTGACTTTAGCAGATTTTGAAGGGCATAGTATACTTTATTTCTAGATTGTATTCTAGATTGTATTTCTTCTCTCAGCACGTTGGAGCAGTTGAAGTTTGTACCCAAGTACTTATGTTTCCGTTTGTTTGATTTTCATATTATAGACTTGAATGTGGTCGGAGTTTATATTCTTTCCATATCTAGTTAGTGTTCTTACAGAATAATAAACATTTAAAAAAAGTTTATATTTTGCATCCTTCAGTCGGTCTGTGGTGACTAATAACTAGGAATTAAAGAATCCTTAGTATTATAACAAGTAACTAGACTTGGAAATTGTCACTGACAGCTTAGTTAATGCACGAAAGCTGCATTAGCTTTTAACAAAACCAATCGTTCCATGTTGTCAGTATTAAGGCCGTGTATGCAGAAGCGGGTGTAAGGTAACTACTATTCGTATTCGGCCCGACTGAAACTATTCGGCCGAATACCAAATTGTCAACAGGTCCACTATTCGGCCCCGAAGCGAACACGAAGCGAATATTCGGTACAGCCCTAATCGGAAGTAAAGGCAGTCAGCGTGAAGTTAGACGTAACTTTTGTAAAATTTGTTTGCGGCCAAAAAGATCTGTAGTTGACAATATAGCAGATTAAAGACAATTATGGAACAAAGCATTGAACTGAGCATGTCACTCTGTAACTAATGTCTAAACTACTGAATTGATGTGACATAAAGGAAGAGTAGGAGGGGCGGGAGGGGAAGATTACAGTAGGACTAGAAAGAAGAAGAAGAAGAAGAAGAAACATTATTATAGTCCCATTCTGCTAAGTATTCACTATTTATCTATGTGAATGGCTTGCACGTGATCTTTTTACCGGGGGGTGGTGGGGGGGGGGGGGGCCTTGATTTGTTTGGACGAATTCTCCACACAACACCAGAGCTATATCAAGGGCCACGTAAACTGTTTCAGCACTTTGCCAACACTTCGCGGTGTGAAATCCTAAATATCGTATTTTTTTTTTCCAGCGATAACAAGCTGTTCAATATTTATGGATGAAAGCATGCGTTTTACCGCTGCAGTTTTTGTTTTGTTTTCTGTCTACTCAAACATTTGAATGGCTGCTCAGGAATGGCTGTACCAGCTATCTCCAGCTGTGGGCACATTTGTGTGAGGAGGTGTGCACATTTGTGCATGTGAGTGTGTATGTTTGTATTTCTAGCGGATAATTGTCTCCCCTTGATCAAAAACGTATTGTTAACTATGTGTGCTGTCATTTCCAGATTCTGAATGCTTACAAATGTATACGATATCTTCTATAGTGGATCTGTGGTGGTTTAGTTGTTTGCGATGTTACCTACTGAGACCGTTTAACACGGTTTTCCACATCATCATCATCATCATCATCATCATCATCATCATCATCATCCTGTATGATTGTATTACGTCACATTATTTTTCTTATGTGTTCGCCCTTTACCACAACCAGTTCCAGTATATCTGGAGCTGGCCGTGGTCCTTTACAATGCTATAGGTACATTGTGTTGTTGATATCTAGGCTGCCATTTTGGTGCTATTTTTCTCCAATACATCCGGTTTTAACAAAGCTAGGCCCGGCTCTCTAGCGGAATTGGCTAAACCGGATTTCGCGGAGACCGGGTGACGTACTCCTTGTGGTCCGGGTTCAATCCCGGGGGTAGGGGGAGGCAGGGGGCCACACATTTCTCCCAGATTTACGGTATTTACAATGGAATCAAGGCCAAAAGGTTGCGATATCCATAATACCGAGCCTAAGGGTTAACAACTCAAGGCTTCTGGATACTAAAACAAACAACAAACAACAAACAACAAAGCTAGAAATGGGCTCATTTTACTTCTTCTTCGTCGTCTTCTTCTTCTTCTTCTTCTTCTTCTTCTTCTTCTTCTTCTTCTTCTTCTTCTTCTTCTTCTTCTTCTTCTTCTTCTTCTTCTTCTTTCTTCTTCTTCTTTCTTCTTCTTCTTCTTCTTCTTCTTCTCTTCTTCTTCTTCTTCTTCTTCTTCTTCTTCTCTTCTCTTCTTCTTCTTCTTCTTCTTCTTCTTCTTCTTCTTCTTCTTCTTCTTCTTTCTTTCTTCTTCTTCTTCTTCTTCTTCTTTCTTCTTCTTCTTCTTCTTCTTCTTCTTCTTCTTCTTCTTCTTCTTCTTCTTCTTCTTCTTCTTCTTCTTCTTCTTCTTCTTCTTCTTCTTCTTCTGCTTCTTCTTCTTTGTTCACGGGCTGTTAACCCAAGTGAAAAGTCCTGCTTGTTCATTCATTTGGACTTCGCGCAAGGTTCTGAGTTTTGTGTGTACATCCTTTTTACTACCTTATTTGTGTACATTTGGTTGTTCCTTGCTGCTCGGGCAGATTCACTCCGACTTCAAAGGAAGTCCCCAATTAGTCAGCTCCTAGCATATGCTTGTTGGGGAAGGCGATGGGTCTATTCTTGTTTTTCCCACAATAGGGCTCCGGAGCCCACACAGCGAATCGCCCTTTACGATATGCGTGTTCAGTGTCGGGGGTCTATACCTTCCCCCCATCCCCCAGCCCTAAAAAAGGGCACATGGAACCCACACGGAGAGATACTTCTCGAAATGACACAAATGACACAAATGACACAAATGACACAGATGACACAAATGACACAAATGACACAAATGACACAAATGACACAAATGACACAGATGACACAGATGACACAAATGACACAAATGACACAAATGACACAAATGACACAAATGACACAAATGACACAAATGACACAAATGACACAGATGACACAAATGACACAAATGACACAAATGACACAGATGACACAGATGACACAAATGACACAAATGACACAAATGACACAAATGACACAAATGACACAAATGACACAAATGACACAAATGACACATGTTTATGTTGAAACCCAAGTCATTGATGCAAATTAAACAACTTGCATCCCTGTGTATGTACCAGATCCCCAATCTGTAGAAAGAGAAAATGGGAATGGAAAGGGGGGGGGGGAGGGGTGGCCTCGTAAGTTACCGAATAGACACTCTACCGCTTAACAAGCATTCTTAAGACAATAACGCTACTAATGATAGGGTTCTCTAACAGCGGTTGTCTTTGGCCAAAAAAAACCTGCAGATATTACAGCCTATCTAAGCCACAGTACAACTTGTCAACCACTCTTTTTATGGTAAACGCAATATATAATCCCAGGTACTATCTGCCACAGCGAGCCACACTAAAACGTTACAACGGGTATAGAGCGAGTGGAAGACCTCGGAAAATATGGAGTGAGGGCATTGAGAACAGCCTTACAGAAATTAACATCAGTCTTAATAGTCCTCTTAACAGAGCTCATCAACGAACATTACATCTCCCCCCCCCCCCCCCCCCCGACACTTCGATGAGGTACAAGGTGGAAGAGAAGAAGAAGAAAAAGAAGAAGCAATATATAATTGCACTGTAACCCTAAAGGTAACTCATACGTGAAAGATAAGGCTTACGGATTCAGCCTTATCGAGATTAATCACTAGATAACAGCAATTGAAAATGAATGCATCGAAATGCTAATATGAATAATTCATGACATTTGCAGATCCATCTGCCCTAGTAATCGACAGGGCCTTGAAGATCACCGTCATCAGATGGAAACCCTGGCGTCAGTCGGATGTGTATACGCTTTTGGGACACCTGATTTTAAAAAACACAGACATTACATGAGTTGTCTATACTGAAAATAAAAATGGATGCCATTAAGGAGACCATCGTCACCATATAGCAGATCTTTCCAGACTTCCGCGCCGATCATATACGGAAAGCCTCAAGTCCATGTTCATTTCATCCGTTCAGCGGTTCGAATCCGCAGTTTAAACAATTTGTTTATTTTTATTTTATAACTTTGTATTTATGAACTAAAATGTTTTTGTACGTGTTTCTGACTTTGCCGTCAGCCAAACAACCATATATTTCTTGAGTTCTCCCTTTCCGTTTTAATGCCTCCGTGTTTTGTGACCGGGTGACGTTTTAGATATATATTTATAATATTTATTGCGGTGTGACAATATTAGATTGACAAAATGTTAATAATTAATTAGCTAATTATTTAATTCATTCACTAGTTAGGTAATTAGTTTGTTAGGTATTTGAGGATTTTGTAAGTTAATAAAGTAATAAGTAATTAGGATAATTAGTTGGTAAGTTCATTATTTAATTGGCTAGTTAGTTTGTTAGCTGGTTGGTTACTAAGTTAGTCGACATAGTTAGTCCTCGCTACATATCATTCCTTTATGTTGTTGTTGCTCGTCCATTGCAAGAGATGAGAACCACTCTTTCTTTCATCCGTCATGACACTACAGTTGAGTTCTGTAAGTGCGGAGGTGACTTGTAAACACAGTCCGGGCCCACAAAGATCTAGGACAGGGCTATTCAACTAAGTTGGCCCAGGGGCCAAAATGTATAAAAACGGGGATCGTCAAGGGCCACAGGCCCCAGCCTCAGCATAGAAAGATCTAAAATACAGTACAGCTAGGAGTGATCCGCGGGCCACTTGCTGGGCCTTGGCGGCTAGATTTGGCCCTCGGGCCGCCAGTTGAATAGCCCTGATCTAGGACAATGAGGGCAGGGAACAGTGACTTGCCTAAACCACCATGTTCATAACTCTAAAACTATTTCCTCATTTATCGGCAGCCTGGTCGCCTATTGGCTCGCCGGTAGACTAGTTTGTTGCCTGTCGCGACAGTAGTTGAGTCTGTCTCCTTTGATCGCATCAACACTGCATGACTCCTTTTCAGGACTCTTGATGGCGTACAAGGCTGAGCCTTTTATATGGCGCACTAAACCCAGTAACAATTATAACCTCAAGCTCCCCTTTCGGGGATGCTGGTTGAACGTGACTATTTTTACCCCCAGCACAGCTCCTACCCACCTACGTCCTCATCGCCTGAGTGCTAAATTCTTGTTTTGAGAAAATCCCGTTTGAACACTAAGATAAGTCTAAAACTTCACATTGTCGTAAATGAAAATGAGACAGCTGGGCGAAAATTGATACCTAATGTTAACATATCTGGAGAAGGAATTCACACAGGTGTTTTTGACATATTGCAAGTATTGCCTCATGTCTGGTTTTTCCCGGAACTATACACTCTATTTCTCACTTTTAAAACTAACATGACGTTTCAAATGATCGAAATATTTTAGTTTCCAAGAAAAGTTACTGTATATGAGCCATCAATACCAGCATAAGATAGACACTTAGGACAAGAACAGTTACTGTATATGAGCCACCAATACCAGCATAAGATAGACACTTGGTACACGAACAGTTACTGTATATGAGCCATCAATACCACCATAAGATAGACACTTGGTACACGAACAGTTACTGTATATGAGCCATCAATACCACCATAAGATAGACACTTGGTACACGAACAGTTACTGTATATGAGCCATCAATACCAGCATAAGATAGACACTTGGGACAAGAACAGTTACTGTATATGAGCCATCAATACCAGCATAAGATAGACACTTGGGACAAGAACAGTAACTGTTAATGAGCCATCAATACCAGCATTAGATAGACACTTGGGACAAGAACCGTTACTGTATATGAGCCATCAATACCAGCATTAGATAGGCACTTGGGACAAGAACCGTTACTGTATATGAGCCATCAATACCAGCATAAGATAGACACTTGGGACAAGACTTTGCCGGAAAATATACATAAATAGTCAGAGAATGGTGTGATTTAACTAATTAGTAAACTATCTAACTATCTGTATATGAGACCTACATCAGAAATGTCGGCGAAAGGCAAAAAGCAGCCAAGGAAGAGATGGACAGACCGTGTAGCTGAAGCCTGTAAACGGATGAACACATCCATCACTCAGGCCACAGACGAAGCGCAAGACAAATACAGAAAACCTCAATACTGGGATACAATCCTGCCTGTAAAAATTTTTTTGGAATGTATTCGGTCTCTGTTTTGGCAAAACAATTCTTCACAATTTTATCCCTTTCCAGCCTGGCTTCAGAAACCACATGGTGGCAGTTTTGTTGATATTAAACTGCAGCCATTAGGAACAAGGCGATCACAATTATTTGTGTTTGGCCCTGCTGTATTGTACGTGGCAAATCTCTGTTTGCGTGCAGCGAATGAGCAAACGGAGATCATTGATCAAAACTGTTCTTTTAGCATAGATGCGATTTAGCTGTGTATTTTTTACCGCAGAACAAGCACTGTATTGGATTTTCTAGGACCTATAATTAGGGTGTTAATAGGAATGAGGTTAGTGAGTAAAGAAACGTGTGTGTGGGCCCAGAAGAACTTTTTGTGTGCCAGGAAACCAGCGAACTAGTCAATTTCGTGGGATGTATGTAACGCACGAGCAGTCCGTCATACATTAACACTTTCAAAAACATAGAGAAACTGACCCTAGCACAACTCCCACAGAGAGTGCTGCAACCTATATAATAGGCAGTCTCTTTCTCAGAATGAAAACGTAAATGCGAAACAACCCAAAAAGCAAACAACAGTGCGGACACACCCGTTACCTTCAGGAAAGTCGACCAGACCAACAAACTTGTGAATGAAAAGTGACCTATTCTATTTGGGGAGATTAATGTGAACCTAATACATAATACTGGCACTAGTGAATCATTACATACTGACGAACAAGTTATGATCATAAATCAGTAGACTCTTTACAGAGCGTCGCTCTCGTAATGACACGCCTGAATGTCTCTCTTGCTCAAGCCAGTTCTCCAGCCATGTGTGATTTTATAGCCAAGGCATCTTTAGTGGCTTGTATCCACCATTCCAAAGGTATCTCCCTGTCTCGTTTCCCGGAAACTACCATCCATCACCGTCTTCTGCAGGCTACCACGGCGTTTTTCATGGGGAGAATACCTAAACTTTCTGGTCAGGATGCTGTCTATGAACGCAAGTCATATACTTTAAACTAAAGAGATCACCTTTCCGTCTTTCCCGACGATAGTGTTATATTGCGCTATGAGGAGGCATGAGACTCACAGCCCATGGCGATGGCGAGTGTGATAGCAAGACCCGCCCGTGTCCAGAAAAGTCTTCCACAATGATAGCATCGGGTTTCAGGACCATTGTTGTCAACATTCTGTTCTTATGTTTTGTGGATTATTCAAAAGCATTTGACTGTGTACAACATCAGAAGCTTTGGGAAATCATGAGGAATATGGGCTTTCCATCACATATAGTGCAGCTCATTAAAATGCTCTATCAAGACCAACAAGCAGCAGTCAGAATAGATGGAGAGACATCAGACTGGTTTGGCATCAAGCAAGGAGTCCGTCAGGGATGTGTGCTGTCACCGTATTTGTTCAACCTGTACGCCGAAAATATAATGAGAAATGTAAGAGATGATATAAACAAGGAACAATATGATGCCCTAAACATCGGTGGTCATGAAATACCAGAAATTCGTTATGCTGATGATACAGTATTACTATCAACATCACAAAAATGGTTTAGAAAACTTATTAACCTCACTCAAAGAAATAGTGAAAATCATAACTTTTTCTTAACACAGCAAAAACAAAGATAATGCATACAAACAAAACTGCCATGGAGAAGGAAAATATATGTTAATGAGGAAAGATTGGAAGTGGGTGGAAAATTTCGAATATCTTGGGTCACTGGTTACCAACAATGGTGACACAATGAAAGAAATTAAACGGCGACTATCAATTGCTCTTCAAAGACTAAAACAACTGAATAAATTATGGAATTGTACAGATAGAATTACAAAGGTCAGATTTTTAAGAGCATGCATCTTTTCCATTGCAACATACGCCTGTGAGACCTGGACACTTACTAAACAAGCGGACAGCCATAAATGCATTTGAATATAAATGTTACAGACAGGTTCTAAGAATCTCTTGGGTAAAGAAAAGAACAAATGCATCCATACTTCAAGAGCTGAATATTGAAGAGGGTTGGCTAGTAAAGACAATAAAACAAAGAAAATTGAAATATTTTGGTCACTTGAAACGTCATGGAGGTCTAGAGAGAACAATAATGGAGGGGTATATGCCTGGGAAGAGAGGAAGAGGAAGGCCAAGGAGAAGATGGGTGCAGGATGTGGCAGATGATCTCCAGATGGGTGTATCAGACGCAGGACATCTTGCTCATGATAGGAAGGTTTTCCGGAGGGTTGTTATGGCAGCGAGGTTCCGCGAGGGACATGCTACTGAATGAATGAATGTTGTCAACATTTGTGTTTAATCCGTTTCTTTTTCAGACGCTCAGCTCTCATCCTTTCTGCAATCATTTTTTCCTTCAGTCTCATTCCCTTCCTGGAATGGCCTTTCCACACAACACATTCCATGGCATTTACAGTCAGGAAATTTGAGTTGAGATCCCTGTGCGGGCTCCTGTGACCATTTGGAGTTACTGGCTAGACCTTCTACCCCCCTAACAAGCGTGTCGTAACTGGCGACTAGCTAGAGGTGTTTCCGTCTGAGAGCATCTTCCCGAAAAGCGACAAAACAAACACAAATAAACGAAATCAGTAACGTGCACGCAGTACTCTAGTTTTGGAACAGGACTCAAAGTCTAGAAGTGGACTCTGCTGGAGTGTACAGCCATCGAACAATTGAGCTGCGTTAAGAACTGACATCGCTGAAACCGGGAAATTGCTCTTAGTATTATGATCCCATCTTCAGCAGCAAGTAATAGTCTGAATATATGTCTAAATGTATGTCTGAGTATGTGTCTGAATATATGTCTGAAAATATGTCTGAATTTGTGTCCGAATACGTGTCTGAATATTTATGTGTCTGAATGTATGACTAAATATATGTCTGAATATGTTTGTATATGTGAGTGAATACATGTCTGAATGTATGATTAAATATAAGTCTGAATATATCTGTGAATATATGTCTGAATATGTGTCTGAATATATGTCTTCTTATATTAACTTCCCATGAAACTATTAAAATGACACAAAGGCTCTAATTCTTGTACAAGACTAACTTTTTTGTAGCACACATGAGAAAAGCCTACTATCCTGTGGTGCGGAATAGAAAACAACCATACGCATCATCGGCTTTATAAATATCATCGAGTGACTCCTCATCGGCGTGGGCGATCATCCTTCTCCAAATCTCCAACTGCATGACTTATTGTATACATGTCTTGCATTTCTCGACAAAATACTATCATCTTCTCTTGTTATCTTACTCTTATACCTTTCTATGAATAAACTTCTTTCTATGAGTGCCGTTCACAATACTTTCTGTTACTTGATTAATTCATATTATTTAACGGCTTCAAACGGTTCCCCCCTCTGTTTATTTATAGGAATGACGTATACACACCGGAACCTACCAATCAAATACCTTTCTTAAATGTTTGTGTATTCTAGACAAAGCATAAGGTCTACTGTGTTCGTAAATTGTTGCTCTGATTGTTATTCGACATTTGCTTCGTTAATATAAATTTATGTAACCTATGGTGCCATTTCAATGGGTTGAAATGAATTCTGTCCGTATTCCACAGTCGTGGATTTCAAGCTGTACGATTGGCATGGCCAATGAGACACCTTTTTTTTTGGGGGGGGGGGGGGGGGGGGTGCCGAGTTGACCATGTATCTTAGTGCACTTGTATTCATGGCGAGGCGCAGACGCCGTCTGGAGGTGACAGGTTCAATTCCCGGCACGGTAACTATAGCTTTCGATTTTTATATTGTCTAGTGTGTTTTTCTATCTTTCTACTTCTTTCTATGAGTGCCGTTCACAATACTTTATGTTACTTGATTAATTCATAATACCTTTCTATGAATCTACATGTCACAGGTTTCAGGCTTCCCTTCTTATGACATTGCCGCAGTTGTATTTCCGTGTTCTTCTTCTTCTTTTTCTTCTTTTTTTTTTTTTTAAATGTGATAAGTTGACCACAGGTCTAAGACACCTTAACAACTTATAAATTACTCATTTGGACTGACCCAGAAATGAAGTCTTTTTTCTGTAAAACAAACCTATGTGAATTGATAGCTTTTTTAGATTTATGTGTCCAGTGATTATGTAATGATTCACTAATCCCAGGTGGACCCTGCTTTCTTGTAGTATCAGGAAATGTCATGGGAAGTAAAGACTACCGGCATAACGTTGACCACATCAGCCAGAAAGTGTCGATTGATCTGTACATATATCCTGCATCATATACTCGATACGCCCCTTTTTTCCCTTATGAATGTGTGGAACAAGAGGCTCTCATGTGGTAGCCGGGGTTCCATCCTTTGGTAAGATATAATCTGTGTGTTTAAAGGAACTTTTTCTACACCATTAGCCTTAATGCGCGTAAAGTAGCAGACCAATTATGTATAGACTAATCGTCACTTGATGGGTGATGTGCTCAACATCAAGCCTGTAACCATTACTTCCAAGGATTGGTAAGATTCACGTTAATCTCCCTAAATAGAGTAGGTCACTTTTCATTCACAAGTGTGTTCATCTGGTCGACTTTCCTGAAAGTAACGGGTGTGTCCCCCACTGTTGTTCGCTTTTTGCGTTGTCTTGCATTTACGTTTTCATTCTGAGAAAGAGAATGCCTATGACGCAGGTTGCAGCACTCTCTATGTGAGTTGTGTTAGAGTCAGTTTCTATTTGTTTTGAGAGTGTTAAAAGCGCTGGCGTGCTGAAATACACAACACGCCTTATCAACGGCATCATGGAACACCCCTCTGACCTTGTTCGAAGGTTACGGGGCTCAGGAACCTACCAATCAGAAGCGATCTAGTGTTTATATGGGCAAGGCCTGTGGAGGCTAACGTTACGTGTTTTCAAGGACTTTACCTGCACATTTTAGGCTGGATCGATCATGTAGCCAAGATTAAAGGAAGTAAAGATTGCCGGCGTTATATTTTTACAACACACCTTTAATGCCGATTGGTCTGTCAACTGTGGCTCCATCACTGTAATAAAAATGAGCTTTTCTTACTTTTGTTTTGAATGCATAACAAAATTACCCAACCGACTAAACAAATCCATAGATTAAAACACCGATTACATAGCCGCCTTTACTCAGCCTGAAATGCCCAGGTCTCACTCCAACTTCATGTTGTCACGTGTTTCTGTCCTCTCTTAACGTGTATTTATCCGCCGATGTCCATGTCAGCCGTGACACGATGAGATCATTGAGCCCCAGTCAGTTCCAGCCACTGCTTTGTCTCTTCACTCTGAACGTGACCTGCAAACAGCTCTGTTTGTCCACACACTGTCCCTGAAAGGTTTTCCAAAGACTGTCCGTGAAAGGCGGGTCTTGTTATAAGGAGAGGGACGAGTCTCGTTTAAAAGAGAGACCGGTGTCGTTGCTTTGGGTTAAGTGTTAAGATGGACAGAGGGCTGTAACCCGTTTGCATAATCCATACGAAGTAGTACGCTGGTGTCTACATGACATGCGGTCAGGCCTTTTCTTTTACAATACGTTCTGATGGTCTTAGGTTCGGCTTCATTTTGCCTCGAACCAGTCTCGATTAAACATTTTTTAAGAAACATGAAGATTGCTGATGGGGCTTTATAGTTAGTGAACTATGGGTATAAAAGACAACGATCAGTATAAGATAACACCCTGCACAGTCGGGGCAACAGCACTAGCCATGCTGCCCTAAATCCTCAGGATCAAAGTTTTCCCTGCCTACATCTCATAAAGTGGTATATACAGGCAGTAATTGGCAGTTGTTTTATAAGATAACACCTGATTCACTATCGTACATCTTCTCATTGTGAACTCAAACCCGTTTAGACACAATCTTTTTTTCTCTTAGCTCTTTCAGGACAAAATTTTTTCTGGGGTTTTAGACGGCATCAATTTTGAAATTTTTCTTTTTTTTTGGTGTTTGTTACTGAAACACGACAAAGCTGAAACCTTCCTGAAAAAAAGGTGTAAGCTGTATCGGGACATTTAATGTATCAAATAGAAGATAAATGAGCGCAGAATAAATGTAAATGATTTAAATGCCAGTATAACATCAAAATATTATTAAAATCACACCAAATTGAAGGATTTTAGACACACTTTGTAAATTAAGGACATAAAAAATTGTATGCTCTCCCTTATCATTTAGAAATTGTATCCTATCTAAATATTTTTTTAAGTCATAAAAGTAGGCAGCGACGTCGAAAACGAAAGGACTTCCTGACGTTAATCGCAATTGTTAAAAAAACTTGTTTATAACGCTTCGTTTGTTCCTAACAACTAAACAAAATTAGAGTGTCTCTAATCTAATCCATTATACAGGCGTTACGTCTTTAAGGGATAGACTTAATCGCCAGTATATTGGCTAAACGTCCTTAAAATGTTAAGCAACTCCTGTGTTAGAACACAGAAATTAAGTTAAACAATTGCTCCACAGTACTAGACATTGTCTCCTGTCTCTAAATCCGCCAATATGGTAAGCAGGTACTTGTCCTTTTGAAGCCCCATCACGACTGTCGTCGGTGGCCCTATTATAACCTAACAGTAGAGCTGGGTTTCTCGGGCTTGTGCCAGGTGATTGTCATCCGAATGGCGGCTACTTGTGTCATCAGGTGTTTATCGCTCTTTGTGTGGTCCTTGTGTGGTGGAACGTACTCTCTCAATCTGAATGTATAAAATTTAGTTCAGGCGTGCCGCGCCAGATAATACGTTGATGCAGTGGAGTGCGAAGAAGGGGGCAGGGGCGGATGAGGGGGGGGGGGGGGGGGGGTGGTAGATCTTAGCAAGGGGCAAGAACCGTGGTGTTTTTTTTTTCTGAGTGCTTCACAGCAGTAGACAATTTTTTGTTATAGAATTCGTTCAAGTAAAAGACATAGTCTGTTATTTTATGTTATCACAATTGACGTCATTGCATATTGGGTTGCATATTGGGCATTTTCCATGCGTGCTCAGTCATCTGATGCAGCAATCGCTGCAAAGTATTTCTACCAATGTTTCTAATAGAGGTTTTTTAAAATGTCTCCTATCTGGAACTCGAAGGCAGCATAGAATTGTTTTACCATGCATTACTCCCATGTCATGCAATAGTGTTAGCTTCAGAGATTCGTCATTATCCAGTATCCCAGTCCGTACAGCGTGGATGACAACTGCTTTGTTTATCCTTCTTGTCTCATGCATTGGTGTATTACTTGCCAGCTGGTCTATGTTCTCTTACTGTGTGATTGTCGTCACATACCGCTCGTGTCGCGTGCCTGATTTAAGGATTTCTCCTTCAGAATCAACAGCATTCTGAAATAATATTGTTGAGGCGTTGGCTCGTATTGGTCTAGGGGAGAGCCCGTGGCCAATATAAGCCCAACTTATTTCAGGAGTAGGGCAACTCAAGCTCTAGCACTACAGAATATTTATTATTCCTAGGCACACTTGGCTGGACACCCCCACTACTATAAAAAGCTAGCTCCCAGGTTATGATAGTATACTATCATAGCTATGTTAACACAGATTACACTTATTAATCACACGAACATAAAACTAGACAGTTCGAATGGTGAAGCAGGGACACCCAAGTCAGCCATGAAAATTTCTGAGAATGCATGTAATACTTTCAACACATATATATGTATAAATATCAAGACAATCAAGATGATTTCCAGTGAAAGGAGTTCATGACTTAACGTCACAGCAATGATGATGAAACAGCCAGAGTCAGTTCTCAAACAAGTACACAGTTCATCACAGTGAACTAAAGGTAACCATGGACAGAGAGCATGTAGGTCATTCTAGATGTACTTAACCAAACTGGTAGGTCTCTGCTCCCCTCAGTCCATGGTGACTTGAACCGGCTGACTCAATAGATTGCTTTTCCTCTGGTTGATCTGGCACCCACTGATCGTCTCACATATGAGGACAAAGGAACTACACTGGAGCCCAACACAGCTCCTGAAGAAGGATTCATTGGATTGATGACACAGGTGGCCTGCAATACTGTCTCTCAGCCACTGGAACTCACACACAAGCTCATGAAGAAGGATTCCTTGGATTGATGACACAGGTGGTCTGAAAGACTGTCACTCAGCTACTGGAACTCACACACAAACTCCTGCCATGCTGAAGGTCTGCCAACAAAAGGAAGGGTTTTGGGTAGGTTTGGTGATAGGAATGGTATGGGATGGTGATTGCTGGTTGGACTGTGATTCGTCTGCCTGACTTCTAAGGAGACTTCATCCCAAGCTTAGCAATCCTTCCAGGATTAAACTGGTGCTTTGAAAGCGCCAAAGTTACTGAGCGAATTACAAAGTCTTCCGACACCTCAGAAGTTTGGCAAAAGAATGCCCGCTCCAGACCAAGCTTGGCGACTCTAGAAAAGAAGTCCTTGTATTCGTGCCCAAGGAGTAAAAAGCTTACAGGAATTTCTGAATTACTCAAGTAATATTCATCCCACAGTTGCAAGTTTGAAAATGTAGACTTTTCAAAAGAACTAGAGGGTCTAGAAATGTTTATTTTACCAAAAAGAGGTATATATCAATATAAGGGACTATATACCCCCCCCCCCCCCCCCAGACGGGTTTAAATTTGAAATGTCACGTGCCCGCTAGGGATATCAGCGTCACGAACAGTCCAAAGTGTAGGGTTGGCTGTTCACTCAACGACAACTGCATTAGAGACATTGTCGATTCTGTGGATAAGTTGACAACATTTCCTTTATCCGTGTCGGTATAACGTGAAATAGAGAGGTATATGTGTAACTGCCAATATAGGCCAGAAAGGATAGCACAAAACAGGGGCAGTACTGTAAAGACTGTATGGCCACTGCAGAATGATGCTCCTTTTGACCTGTATATTATTCTTCTTCTCTTCCACTTTGTGCCTCAGTGAACTTTTGGAGGGAGATGTAACTTTCGTTGATGAGCTTTGTCAAGAGCACTATTAAAATTGTGTATTTTTTTCTGTAAGTAGAAATAGTAGTAGATTTTTACCGCTAAGACATCATACAAGCGATAAACATCCGATGACACAAAGTGCCACCATGTGGATGAGGATCACCGTGAAGAGGTCCCAAAAACCGCGTTCAGCCATTAGACCATATTTATGACCGGGCTATATTGCGGCCCAGGGCAAGAGCTATAGTAGGGCTTCAAAATAAAGAAAAATTGCATCTCACAAGGAGATGGTAATGTATCATTATTTCTGTAAGTCTGTTTTGGTGCAATTAATCAATTTTTTTCGGAGGTAATAAAGTGTATAACTTATTAAAACATCCCCAACTGTATGAAATGTAAGCTACATTTTCTACATCCTCTGTCATAAATCACAAACGGTATTTTTAGGATAAGAATAGACTTATATGAAAGCAATCACTAAATTACTTTAGAATGAAAAAAAAAAAAAAAAACTCGCTGAAGTGGCTCGACTGTCACATATCGCTCCTGTCACGTGCCTGATTTAAGGATTTCTCCTTAAGAACCAACAGCACTCTGAAATGATTATGTTGAGTCGTTGGCTCGTATTGGTCTAAGGGATGCCCCGTGGCCAATATACGCTCAACTTATTTCAGGAGTAGGGCAACTCAAGTTTTGGCACTACAAAATATATAATATTCCAAGGCACACTTGGCTGGACACCACCACTACTATAAAAAGATAGCCCCTAGGTTTTGATAGTATACTATCATAACCATGTTAACACAGATAAATATCATTAATTGAACATACATGTATTTTAGACAGCTAAGAACAATGAATGAGTGACACTCCAGTCAAAAGTGAAACTTTAGAAATACTGTAATAAGTGTAACACATACATTATATAAGAATCAGCAAAGAACTTCAAGAACCCAGAGTGATATGAAGGACCAAAACTTCAAACTCGATCTGACTGAACGTGAATGAATGTTCCAGAGTCTGCCTAGGTCATCCTTATGATGAGTGTGGACATTTAATAGTGAAGCCTGGCAATTAACCCATGATTGCCCACACTTATCTGAATCCTTGGTTTCTTGAACTGGTTGGATGTTCAGTCACTCTGTTGTTATGTTCAAGACAGTCCCACACTAGACACTCGAACACTGGAGATACAAACAAGCTACTGGAGAGGATCTCAGGTACCAAGTCAAACACTTGAGGCACAAAAAAACGGCCGGATAAATAATGGTGAAGTTACAACACTCACAATGTTCTCTGTAGACCAGCGCACTTGTAAATATACATCCCATCTCTCTCTCTCATATGTATATATTTTTATACCATCCCCCGTCTGTTCACCGTACACACGTTGTTGTGCTAAAAATAACCTTTGACTCAGAGAGCCGAGCCTGCTTTTGTCACAGTATCAAGCCGGCCAAAGATGACCCAGTTTACATGTGTCTATTAGTCGATATAAATCCTACGTTTGGTTATAGAATAATTACTTGTAGAGTTTAATATCTTTACAAATGGTGGGTGTTGTGCAGAGCACAAACTTATTTAGTCTGCACAGGGAAAGGTTTAATATTCGGAGCCTGATCTCTGGATATCAAGAACGATCAAACTCTGTACGATCACACAACTGACTCCTCCCTCTCTGCAGCAGTAGCCAACTTTAAAAAGACATCAATTATGGTACTCGTAAACTATAATCAACTTACCCAAGCTTAGGAAATGTCCTAGACACCAAAAGGCCGCCTCCTCAAAGCATAGATGTACGAGGCACAGTTAAGAACATCTGTTCTTCTAGGAAGTCAGGCAGAAAATGCCCGCTTCAACTACGCTTAGCGTCACTAGAAAAGAAGTCCCATGTATACATGCCTAAGGAGTAAACCGGCTTACATAAGTTTTGAATAAAATACCAGAATTCGCCACCCTACAGTTGCAAGTTTGAAAATGAAGATTTATTAAAACAACTAGAGGGTCTAGAAATGAATATTTTACCAGATAAAGGTATAGATCAATATCAGGGACTATATACCCTTCTGGACGAGTTTAAGTTCGAAATTTGACTGTGCGCGAGGGATTTCAGAGTCCCGACTCGTCCATTGTGTAGGGTGGCTCATTTAAAATCCATGGAGCTATTCTGCCTACCCCCGAGATTGAACCCGGACCACAAGGAGTACGTCACCCGGTCTCCGCGAAATCCGGTTTAGCCAATTCCACTAGAGAGCCGGGCATTATAGGCTTATAAATGAACCTTTTGATTTTGGCTCAGTGGAATAGTGATTAGTGTCATTTGAACCCTCAGTCAGTAGGTTCAGGTTCAGAGTTCTGCTCCTCTCTTGAATCAGATCGGAGGATTTGCACGTGCAACAGCAGAAGCCAGATATGGAAGTGGCATCGAGGAAATCAGCCAATGTGTTTACATTCTGTTCTTCGCTTTCGGAACACTTGTAGGTAACTGGAACACTTCGCTTAGGTTAGACAGCCTGACATTTTGTTTACACCACACAGTCTACAGCCGATTGAAGCCCGGCCCTAATATGTTAAGGATCCAGTTTATGCGACTCTCTTGGATCAGACAGACCGAATTCTCCTTAATATCATAGTAGCTTCTGGCAGATTGTAGACTGCAATTACTGCATCCAGCCAATGGTCTCAGGATCCAGTTTCTACTTTTCTCTCGGATCAGATTGGATTCTTTCCAACCCCACATACAGTCTCTTGCGGAGTGAAGACTCGCATTAATACAACCCGCCAGTAAGTTTATGATCAAATGTCTGTCTTTGTCTTGTATAGGGCAGCCAGATATCTTGACACCACACATACCCTTGTCGAGTGGGTGCTGGCACTAATACAGACAGACAGTGGGTTCAGTGTCCAGTTTCTGCCTTTCACTTGGATTCGACAGCCTGTCATCTCCTTAACAACACACATACCCTTGCAGAGCGGGTACTGGCATTACCACAGCCAGCTACTGGGGACCATCTTCATGCCTACATCATGCTCTATGTTGGCACTGCTGGTGCATGTCTTTTCTCTGATGTATCCAATTAGAATTCATATGTGATCACTTCTGGTCCCTTATACAATCTCCGCAGAATCCTGTTTCCCATTCCATTTTGCTTTCTTCACCACCTTGGGACGGCTGCTAGCTATTTACAGATTCCTAGATTAACATTTTCTCGCCTATCAAGCTGTGCCGCTGATTGAAAGATTTAATTTCTTTGGGGCCTGTGCTAGAGTTCATTCACATTCTCTGCCGCCTTAATCTGAAATTGGTTAATATTTCAAATAAACTTCCCTCCAATTTTAAGGCGGTCGATCTTTGTAGTGGGCAATTCAGAGGGACTTTCGAATTCGTCTTGTGACTTCCACTACATTTCTAAGTTTAACTAAATCTTTTTCGCGTTCAGTGGCTGTACATTCAGGCAGAAAGTTCTTGCTGTTCGTCCACTTCTGGATTTAGTCTTGTTCCTTTGTATCCCGTTTGCATAACTAGTTTATTTGTAGGGATACTGTTGGTTCCTGGCCTTTCGGTTAGATGCACTTCACCTTCGAAAGAAACAACCTAACCAGTCACCCTTTACGACATGCTTGTTATGGAGGTCATTGATCCATTCTCCACCCACTCCCAGTGAGGCACGGCGACACCCACGGACATTGCTACTTCAGTTACACCGCACGATAGATTTTTAAAAAAAAGGTAAAGTCGGGAGATATGAACCAGCGTCATTGCACACGGTTATAAACCAAAGCTGCTCTGCCACCAGTATGGACAGCTGATAAGAAACTGTCTGACTGTGTAGCCGTCCGCACGTAACTCCGTAGCTACAGCGACGTTCCTCCATTCACCCCAGAATGTCACCTCTGGTACCCATTTCCTAGAGCCTGGGTGAGCCCTGGGAACCGCCCGGTTTCGAACACCGGCCGTGGGCTGCAGCGAGTCGCAGCTGGATTTGAAAGCGAGCCTCCTATCCACTCCGCTAACGCTGCAAGATGTCCTGCTCTCTTTACTTCCGCTCCGGTATAAGATGATGTCCAACACCAACATCAACACAACGACAACAAAAACAACAACAGTGCAGAACAAATGTTGAAATATTTCTTGACATTGATACGTTCTTGGTGACCAGAGAAACACAAGCACAACATATACACAGCTGAACTCATTTTGAAATAATAAACAACTATTAAAAACTACTAATTCATTCTCATTCGTGCAGACGTTGTCTGTTTTGTCTAATATTCCCTCGTCACTTTGAAAATTCCCGAATTTATGTCTAATCAAAGAGAACTAATTTGGGAGAAAAAAAACCATCTTCATTGTTATTTACTTCCAACAAAAATTATTAATAAAAATACTCGGCAAGATAGTGCACGTCATGTATCGCAAACTCAAATTAAAAAGAAAAAAATATCAACAAAGACAAAATAAACAAACGCACATCAGAGCAAATTAGATACCAAGAGAAAACAAATTCTTTATTTTTCCCCAAATCTTTGGTTCTGTATTTTTCTTCCCTGTGGTTAATTATTTATACGTTCTACAGGGAGCCGCTGAGATGCTCGCCTGTGCATCTGAAGGTAGGGAGTTCGAATCCCTATGAAGAATGATTTCAGTTACAAGCACGATATTGGCTCTCAGGTCGATCCAGCCTTTAAAAGGTCCCACTTAAAGCGTTGGGAAGTAAACACGACCGGCATCATGTTGCCCACATCACCAGTAAAGGTCCCATATACTCGATTTACTATATTCGTGTAAATGGATCTTTACCTTATAGGATCTAAACGTTTGTAGTCAATGTTTGTCTATGCCTACGAGAAAGTGATTTGCTACCGAAATCGATGCCAGGCTTCATCGTATGTGTGTGTATGTATATGTCTGTCTGTCTGTCTGTCTGTCTGTCTGTCTGTCTGTCTGTCTGTCTGTCTGTCTGTCTGTCTGTCTGTCTGTCTGTCTGTCTGTCTGTCTGTCTGTCTGTCTGTCTGTCTGTCTGTCTGTCTGTCTGTCTGTCTGTCTGTCTGTCTGTCTGTCTGTCTGTCTGTCTGTCTGTCTGTCTGTCTGTCTGTCTGTCTGTCTGTCTGTCTGTCTGTCTGTCTGTCTGTCTGTCTGTCTGTCTGTCTGTCTGTCTGTCTGTCTGTCTGTCTGTCTGTCTGTCTGTCTGTCTGTCTGTCTGTATGTATGTATGTATGTATGTATGTATGTATGTATGTATGTATGTATGTATGTATGTATGTATGTATGTATGTATGTATGTATGTATGTATGTATGTATGTATGTATGTATGTATGTATGTATGTATGTATGTATGTATGTATGTATGTATGTATGTATGTATGTATGTATGTATGTATGTATGTATGTATGTATGTATGTATGTATGTATGTATGTATGTATGTATGTATGTATGTATGTATGTATGTATGTATGTATGTATGTATGTATGTATGTATGTATGTATGTATGTATGTATGTATGTATGTATGTATGTATGTATGTATGTATGTATGTATGTATGTATGTATGTATGTGTGTATGTATGTATGTGTGTATGTGTGTGTGTGTATGTGTATGTGTGTATGTGTATGTGTATGTGTGTGTGTGCGTGCGTGCGTGCGTGCGTGCGTGTGTATGTATGTATGTATGTGTGTGTATGTGGGTGAGTGCGTGTGTGCGTGTGTGTGTGTATGTATGCATGCACGCACGTATGTACGTATTGCTGTGATTGCTAAATAATGCTTCAAGGTTGTAAACACAACTATGTATTTCCACAGAAGGGTATTTGTTGCCAAGAAGTCGTGAAATTCAGCGCGCTCTGGATGTATGCGTGTATCAGTTCGGTGGTATTTGTGAGTAGAAAAATAAATAAATAGACTTTCACATAATCGAAATTAATAGTCTTCATGATAATGGTTTTGTGTGAACAAATCTATATTAAATAGCGGATTTGATTAAAACGGCCAGACACCGTTTGTCATGTCTATTTTTTCTAAAGGATGTTTCCTTTTTTATCTCCTGCGATGGGTGGTTTGTATGCCTGTCAAGTGTAACTCATATATGATTGCTCCAGAGAGACGTCAAAGGTGTAATTCGTTTGTCAGTCTTTCCTTGTCACCCAGGTCATTTCTTTATAAAGATTGCCAATAAATAAAAGTATTTTTGTGTGTGTGATTTTCTTTAGAATCGCAGCTCTTGCTGCGTTCTGTCCTAATGCAAAACTTCTTCTCCTCCTTCTCCTCCCCCCCCTTTTCCACCTTCTCGTGCTCTTGCTGATGTTGCTGCTGCTACTCCTTCTCCTCCTCCTCCTCCACAAGCTAAACCACCTCGTTCTCCTACTGCTCTTGCTGCTGCTACTCTTTCTCATCCAGCTTCTCCTTCACCACCGCCTCCTCCTCCACACCTCCTCCTCCCCCACATCCTCCTGCTGCACATTCTTCTCCGAAACCTCCACAGCTTCCTCTACATTTCTTCTATCTTACCATCGTCTTTTTCGTTTTGATCTCCTTCTTCTTCTTTGTCTTTTTGTGTGATTTCTAAATAATCGTCATTCTGTTATTCATTTCTTTTATTAAAGTGTCTGGATGGTAGCATACCCTGGCAGTGATGGAACTCAAATACTCTGTAAATGATGAAGAACATGACATACACGCTCGCCTGACTGCCTGAAGGTCTCCCGTTCAAATCCACAGGGTTAAGGGGATGTTGACAAAAATAATATTTTCTCTCCCTCCCCTGGACTAAAATATGTATTACGCAATGTCGTGGGATATGAAGGCGGGTGGTATGATATTGATCACCTTACCCATAGTGGGCCCAAACATGAGTCCCACTTCTTAGGAATTAGGAGTGTCTTTTTTCTTGCATACAAAACATTCATTAGCTTGACTAACTGGCAATCACAATAAACCGAGCAGTGTGCTCCGAACATGAGTTTTAACTAAACAATAAGAAACAAAAATGTTATAAGACAAGGGAAAGAAACGCTATACTTGACACCCTTTGAGAAGAAAAGTGCTGAGAATCAGCAAGCGGGCAATGAAATACGAAATAAAGGAAGCTAGGATGTGGGTTCCAGGGCCCTATTGTGGGGAAAACAAGAATAGACCAACTGCCTACCCATGAACGTGTCGTAGGAGTCGACTGATTTGGAGCTTGCTTCGAAGTTGGAGTGCATCTGCCTGAAAGGCAGGGAACAAGCAGTCTTCATACAAATGAGTTAGATCTGTTTAACAGATGCACGCACAAAACTCAAGATCTGGAACAGAACTGGTCCAGAGGTGGAAGTACAACCAAAGCCTTTCGCCGGAGTTTACAGATGGTGAACACGAAGAAGAAGAAGAAGAAGAAGAAGAAGAAGAAGAAGAAATATTAGAAGAAAAATTCACACATACACACGACATTTACACACACACACAAACACACACACACATACAACCTAAAATGAAATATTGATGAGAGAGAGGATGTCTAGGAATAACATTATTCCGGACATTGTCGATCTAACTGTGGTCCGTGACCCGTGAAATGTGGTCGTGTTCTCAACTTACGGAAGGAACTGTAGGACAAAAGAAATAAGGTCTTAGGCCTGTTATCTAATTTTACAAATCTTCACTGGGGTGAATATTATTAAACTGGTTAACTATTCCAGGAGAGACAAGTAATCCGGACATAGCATGATGGTTTACAATTAGGGCTGTACCGAATATTCGCTTTGTATTCGCTTCAGGGCCGAATAGTGGACCGAATGACTATTCGGTATTCTGCCGAATAGTTGCGGTCGGGCCGAATACGAATAGTGGTTACCTTACACTCATTTCTGCATACACTGCGATGAACTGAAATAATTCTCTAATTAACACAATAGTTGCTGTTGCCTAAGTTTGTAGTAGCGGGAAAACTGCGACCCCGTTGCGTGGACAGCAGCTGGCAAGGTCTTGCCTGCTGACTCGACCGAGGCATTACAGCAAAGGTTCTCAAACTGGGTGCGTATGCCAGGGTGCCGGGCGAAAATCAAGAAAAGTCGGCTATAAATTGTAACAATAATAAAGAAGACATAAAGATACTTGTGATACTTTCATCACCACTGTCGAAAAGAGCACAGGCGACAGGCAATACCTGCATTTTATAAAATGAAAAACATCTTATGCAATATATCTTTGCCATTTAAGGTTAGAAAAATAATTCTTGCTTGCTAATATTTTTCTCCTATATTTCCTGTTTTGACATATGGTTGTAAGTCCTGGACAATCGGTACGCAGGCCAAACAATTTCTCTAAGCTTCAGAGATGTAGTTTTACAGAACAATGCTTAAAATACCTTGAACAGCCACACACACACACACACACACACACACACACACACACACACACACACACACACACACACACGCACACAAAGCAACCAATAGGTTTTGAAAGAGGCGGGAGCCCGAAGACATCAGAAGGAGACAGGCATCATTTTACGGCCATGTTATGAGAAGAGGGAAAATGCAACATGTGGTGACCACTACAAAGATCTGTGGAAGGAGGGATAGAGGAAGACAACGAGAGAACATTCTTGACAGTTTTGTTGCATGGAATGGAGGTGTGTCAGCACACGAACTATTACATGCTGCAGCAGATTGTGGCGAGGCATAATCGCCCACGTCGGTCGGCAAAGCACCTGATGATGATAATATACTATTCTTATTCGTATTCGGCCGAGTAGTTGGTCCCACTATTCTATTCGGCCGAATAGTGAAAATCACTATTCGGTACAGCCCTACTTACAATACAGCGGAAAGTCGCTATGATTTGTTTTTAACTTCCCTTCTGATAGCCGTAGACGAAAACGACACATCTGCCATAATGTTTCACTGTTTTCCCCCCATGATAAAATAAATTACCAAATAAAAAATATACCACCATGTGCCGTAATCCCTAAATAACCCCTATAACTACTCGTGTACCTAGACGACGCGACAATTTGGCTCCCTTACTGATCCAGAGGCACAAAACACGACACACGTCCCATTTGTCATAGTTACCATATTTTGTAATATAACATTTTATAACACCAAAGAGCACCAATCGCGTCACCAGCAACACCGCGGTACCCACACGACCCCTGGCCTTAAACGACCTGCATTACCGGTCCTACCCGTGGTAGCCACACTACCAGCGGTACTGGCACCACCTGCCCTATCCGCGGAACCATCCCGCGGCACCCACACCACACCACACAAACCCCGGAACTACTCCGAGCTACCGGCCGAATCACCCCGCGGCACCCTCGACCAAGTATTGCAGGTCGCACCAAGCCAGTCGTTGCATGCGGCCCAATGTGCACATAACCTACTACTGTTAACCAGCCCATCCACCGAGAGCCGCATGCTGTATCTTATAGGTCTAGAACTATGTGATTGATACACCTTCTTGAATGAGAGAGAGAGAGAGAGAGAGAGAGAGAGAGGAGGTGGGGGTAGATGGACAGACAGACAGACAGACAGACAGACAGACAGACAGACAGACAGACAGACAGACAGACAGACAGACAGACAGACAGACAGACAGACAGACGGGCGGCTCGCCGGACGGACAGTCGGACGGACGGACGGACAGACAGACAGACAGACAGACAGACAGACAGACAGACAGACAGACAGACAGACAGACAGACAGACAGACAGACAGACAGACAGACAGACAGACGGCTAGCTGGACGGACAGTCGAACGGACGGACAGACAGACAGACAGACAGACAGACAGACGGACAGACAGACAGACAGACAGACTGACAGACAGACAGACAGACAGACAGACGGACGGACAGACGGACGGACGGACGGACGGACGGACGGACGGACGGACGGACGGACGGACGGACGGACGGACAGACGGACAGACAGACAGACAGACAGACAGACAGACAGACAGACAGACAGACAGACAGACAGACAGACAGACAGACAGACAGACAGACAGACAGACAGACAGACAGGAGCGTTTCTGTGTTTAGTGGGCTAATCTGACACTACCAACCTCATAAATCGACTCTAGTCTTCTGGAGTTTAGCAAGTGGACGGATTAGCCCCTGTGCAAAGTTCACAAAGAGTTCTCGGTAAATCGGTATCGGCCCTCACACTGTCCACTTAGTGTCCATTCACCGTAAATTGATAAACTGTCCACTTAGTGTCTATTCACTGTAAAATGATACATCGTCTACTTAGTATCCATTCGGAGCAGATTGGCTCCTTCCCATGGGATATTTTCTAGAAACAATGGGCGAGCACTCACGACAAAAATGTCTGAAAAGTTACCAGTGCTAACGACAAAATGTATTTTACAAAAGCGCTGAAAAAAATATATATATTTAGAAAGAAAGTGTCGGTATACTGTGAAGCGTTACATACTGTCAGACAAAGTGTTCTGCATTACATATCAAGTGCCTATGTACGACAGAGATAAAAGGAAGAAAAAATGACATGAGAAAAGATCTGAACTTCAGTGAAGATTGGGTAGTAAGCATATCTTGACTCTGAAATGAAAATACTTCGGACATATCAAACTAAACGGCGGATTGGAAAGAATAGCAGCAGGGGGCATGTTACCAGGAAAGAGGGACAGGAGCCGACCAGCACGAAGGGGACACAGGATAGAAGTGACTCCTCGAATATGAGAGTACACGAGGCGGGAGGTCTGAAAAGAGACGGAGCTTTTCTTTCCCAAGAGGGGCTGTGATGAGAGTGAGGTTCTGTAAAGGATCATCATCATCAACATGTAGCATGTCCTTTGCAGATCGTCGCTCTCATCACGGTCTGCCCTAAAGAAACTGAGGTCTGCCGCCAGCTCTCCCACACTCTCATGTTCAAGGAGTCACTTCTATCCTTTACTCACCTTTGTGTTGGTCGGACTCTTCTCCTCCTTCCTGGTGCCATGCATTCTGCTATTGTGTTTCTCCAGTCTGCTATGGCGCCTGATATGATCGAAATATTTCAGTCTCCGAGACAAGGTTTATTACATATTTTAGCCAATCTTCTTTGATATTCAGATAATTAAACATGTCAGTATTTCTTCTCTTCTATCTCCACGGTATTCTGACAATCTTTCTATAGCTTTTCAGTTTTTAATTTAAAAAAAAAAAAAAAAAACTTTATTTGCTTTCTTAAGGATTTGGAGAAAGTCCACGGCTTACATCTGTATGTTGCTACATAGAACATGCATACTGTCAAAATGTTAATGTTCATTTCCGTACTGGTGCTTACTGTAAAGGGTATGCAACATAATAATGGCCATGATGCAAAAAATAATGGGTTTTTCACTGTTAGTTTTAGATGATGTCTCATATTTTTTTTTAAAAGACCCTGGTTACACTATATGTGTGTGTGTGTATATATGTATCCATGGCGAATTATAGCACAAATGCGAGATGTTAAAAATGCGTTAAATACCGAACACCAGTAGCACACCTTTGCCTTTATGTAGGAAGTTGGCAGTCCAGAGCCCATGTTCAAGACTTTTTATTCTTGCAGAAGAACTGCATGGCTATAGGATGCACAGTCATTAAGGAAATCAGGTCGTTGAAGGGGCGACGCTTGGCTGATGGATGTAGTCTCCCTGTCCCCTGGATTTTCTGTCCACGATATTCGGACACGTTGGGTAATGAGCAGGTTAATGGCTTGGTTGCTGCTATGCCTCTGGATGGCGAGCTGCTACAAAATAAAGCGGACGTGGTGAAGACTCTTTGGAATCATTTGGACAGTGTGATAGAACATGCAGATAATCCATACATTGAAAGTCTAATTCTACGTGGTAAAGCTATGGCTGTGCCGTGAAGAGGGTCTTTAAGATATTCAATCCTTTGGGGAGGGGTGGGAGGAACAAAGGCGGATTTTTAATCGGGATACATTTGGCATATGAACTTTTCGTTAGCTTTTGAGAAGAGAAAAGCAACACGGGTAGGAATTTTCATAGTGCAGTTATATCTGTTCTTGATTTATCTGTTTATTTATATAAATTTCCTTTATTGTGTTCCGCTCATTCTTAAATCCCTCGTCATGAACCCTCTTAATTTAATTTCAGTTACAGGGACTCTCATGCTAGGCATCCTAGTTCTCCTCAGGCCATTACAATGACTGCCATCATTCTGAATTCCCATTCCCGATTTGCTTTAATTTGACTCCTCTTTTCTTGACTCCTCTTTGCCTGATACTCTTCATCCTGACTTCCCTCTTCTGGAGTCCTCTCTGCCTGATACCTCTCATCCTCACTCTCCTCTTCTGGACTCCTCTTTGCCTGATACCTCTCATTCTGACTTCCCTCTTCTGGACTCCTCTTCGCCTGATACCTCTCACTGTGACTTCCCTCTTCTGGACTCCTCTCTGTCTGATACCTCTCATCCTCACTCCTCTCTTCTGGACACTTCTCGACCT
Organism: Candidula unifasciata; assembly: GCA_905116865.2. NCBI lineage: Eukaryota > Metazoa > Mollusca > Gastropoda > Stylommatophora > Geomitridae > Candidula > Candidula unifasciata. Next base: position 6,995 of record CAJHNH020003610.1, on the reverse strand, counting down.
GATACCTCTCATCCTGACTTCCCTCTTCTAGACTCCTCTTTGCCTGATACCTCTCATCCTGAGTTCCCTTTTCTGGACTCCTCATTTCTCTTTTCCAGACACCCCTTATAATGACTTTCCACAATTCCAACACCACTCTTTTTTTTTAACTTTCCTCTTCATTATTTTTCTCTTTCTGATTCCATTCATCCTAACTCCTGTCATCATGACTCTTCTCATCATGACTCTCCTCATCATGACTCTTCTCATCATGACTCTCCTCATCATGACTCTTCTCATCATGACTCTCCTCATCATGACTCTTCTCATCATGACTCTCCTCATCATGACTCTTCTCATCATGACTCTTCTCATCATGACTCTTCTCATCATGACTCTCCTCATCATGACTCTTCTCATCATGACTCTTCTTTTCATGACTCTTCTCATCATGACTCTCCTTATCATGACTCTTCTCATCATGACTCCTCTCTTTCCCACTACCCTTTTCCGGATTTCCCTTATCCTGATTTGCTGCCAACTTCCTACTTCATCCCTTTTTGTCTTCTTCTTCTTCTTGTTCACCGGCTGTGAATTCCGGCGGTAAGTCGCGGTTGTTCGTCCAAAATGGACTTTTGGCTTTTACCTTGACCTGAGTTTTGCGTGTACATCCGTTTTACTGGCTTATTTGTTTGCAGTTCTCGTTCCCCGCCTCTCCGGCAGATGTACTCCGACTTCGGAGGAAATCCCTTTTTGTATTTTATTGACACATTACGCTATCTGATTATTACTTGAAGTTTGGACAGATCATCACCAACAAGTCACTCAATAATGTATCCGTTACCTTGGTAGTGAAGACAGCACAAATATGCCATCACTGTAAAATGTCAGACAGACAGCAGACCGGACAACCCGCACACGCATTAAATGCATAAGGCAACCTTCACATTTGCCTAAAGCTTAAAGAGTACCAATAAAATTGCTATTTATAGTTGATGGAAGCGGCAGTCACGACAAACCAGCAGGTGTAGAAGCATTAAAGCATAACATAAATCGCCACTATTGCGGCAACCAGCTACACGCCATTTTCTGAATATGGAGCATATAGACGTAAATCTATGAGCATAGACATTTCCTGTGTAATTCTCAGTGTCGCACCAAGCACTCAACCTTCCACTGGAATGCTGGGAAAAATAGACCATACAAGTATAAAGCCCCGTGTATTTTGAATGTACATGGTATCTTTTTGTTACAGAGACAACAAAGCTTTAAATAACCTAGACATAATCAGTTTTGTCTCTGACTTTAGATCTTTGACGCCTTCTACTTCTTGTGACAAATGTTTTTCCTATTGGTTTTCACTTCCTGTATATGTTTGCGTAATGTGAACCAAAAGTGCCTTCTATTTGCCACATTGATTTTCATCAAGATTTATACATCCACACTAGGTTTTTTTTTTTTTTTTTATATTTAGTGAGTAAGAATAAACTAGAGAACTAACATTTGTGTGTGTGTGTGTGTGTGTGTGTGTGTTTATCTGTTTGTCTGTGTATCTGTCTGGGTGTCTGTCTGTGTGTCTGTCTGTGTGTCGGTCTGTGTGTCTGTCTGCGTGTCTGTCTAAGTGTCTGTCTGTGTGTCCGGTCTGTGGTGTCTGTCTGGGTGTATGTCTGTGTGTCTGTCTGTGTGTCTATCTAAGTGTCTGTCTGGGGGTCTGTCTGTGTATTTGTCTGGGTGTCTGTCTGTGTGTCTGTGTGTCTGTCTGTGTGTCGGTCTGTGTGTTTGTGTGTCTGTCTGTCTGTATCTTTTCACTGCATGCCAACAATATCTTCATCTCATTATCAATTACCTGTGCCATTCTATGTCATACAGAACTGACATTGATTCTTCAGTAATGTTTTAACCTGTTTAATTTATTAGATATCGTAAATAGAGTTAAATATGATAGGCGGTCTCTCACGTCAGTGATGGTGTTATTCCCTTTAGGACCTCTACGCTTCATACATATAGTTGATTTCCATTTCAGAGCGAGTTTGTGATTCTATTTACAGCCTTCGTATCGAAACGTACTAATATTTCACCATACTTTTTTAAATCCTGAACTGAGATTAGTTAGGAATCGACATGTAATTACCCAGAATATTCGCATAAGCACTTCGACCACATCTCCAGCAGCTAGCCTAGAGTTTCAGTTATGACGGTACCAAAGGGCATGTTATTATCTGCCCAACTTGCCATACTTCCAAGTGTAGAGTGTCTACTAAATCCCCTGGACACACGCCACTGTCCATTCTCTTCTGACCACAGTGATCAAATCATGCTTCCACATTGTTCTTGGTTACCCAAAGAGCATTGACTACGTCTTGTTTCTCATGTATGAGTTAAATACCCAGTGGTATAGAACCAGTCAATCGTTCTGCTTAGTTGCCTGAGAAAATTGACCAATAGACGCAGACGAATCAACACCCCGACCTTTACCTTTCTGCACGGAGCATGTTAATATGTTGGACATGCAGGCTTTCCGTTTTAAGTCGAGGCAATATTGATTTTGCTTCTGACAATAGTTATCTGTTGCATTTTTATCATATTTGGTAATCCTAGTTTCGGATGTATAGCAAAAAAGGCCACCCTCTGGTTACTCTGTTCCTGTGCCAACGAAAAACACACATAATGTCCATCACTGTCCCTGTGGTGAAATGAACACACACTGCAGTCTCAGCAAATACATTGGTATGCACGCGCGTTAAAAGCATAAGGCAGCCATCAAAAGTCCGATAATTGAAATCCAGTTCATCGTCGACGGAGGCAGAAGTTACAAACCGATCAGCATTTGCACACACGATCAAATGTTAATCACATACGACACCACACATTTTGTGGCTTCACGCTAAGTGTAAGGTTTGTTTTTTAGTTTACAGCACCTGGGAGTCGCCGTTGCCGAGTGGTTAGACGCTCGCCGCGGATCGGAAGGTCGTGGGTTCGCTCCCTGACGAAACCGGACTTTGTTCAAAAATGACCTTGGCTTCCAGTTTGACCACGCCTTGAGTGAGCACCGGAAGCAGTCCCCGGAAGTAAAGGCGGCCGGTGTGATGTTGACCACATCACCCATATTGTGGCTATTGGTCTATAAAATATAGGTCTAGCTCTATATGCTCTATGTGCCTAAAGGCTTGGAAAGAGGTCCATTACTTTTTTTTTACTTACTGCACCGCGTTGCTCACAATCGAAAAACATTCCAAATGAGATCCTCAACTCCCACTGTCTCACCATGCACTCAACTTCGTAGCTTGGCGACACAACTGTATCCTTTTAATATAAAATGGGGGGAGGGGTAGGGAGGGGGAATGCCACCACTATAGAACAGTGACTGTGCCTGTCGTCCATTTTGACATCTTCCACTATATGTTGACTGAAGGGATACAAGTCTGCGGTGACTTCTGAGCTACGATCATGGCACGACACTGTGAGCTGTGGTTTTCATCTGGAATACTTTACGACTGTGCCCAATATAGTTTGTGTTATGAACTGTAGATTAAGGAAATTGCCAGTAGACTGTTGCCAGTGAATTGGTGGTGCCTTATGCGACTGATTGTGCGTGCGACTACTAATCTCTTTTAACGGCTACTTCAGTCGCGAGAAGACTACTGCCTACTGTTTGTGTTGGTACATCTGGTTGTAGTCTGTGTCAGTTTTTCGTTTCGTTTTCCGCAACGGACTGTGGTGGACATCCTGTGTATTTTTCGTTGACACGGGTACTATGACAATTGCCGAATTACCTGATAGCCGAGCATGGCTTACCCCACCTTTCTCAGCATGCTTTGTGAGTATGCAACGATTGCATCTGTGTCCCCTAACTGTTTGTACCTTCATTTGTCTACACGTTTATTCGATGTCATTACCATCCTTAAATTCGTCAAATTTAATATTTTTTAAACAATGTGGCCAAAATTATAAGACATTAAAACAAAACAAAAAGAAATAGAAAAAAAAAAGGGGGGGGGGGGGTTGATACATCTCACATAGTAATATCAGACAAAACTATCGAATAGCAAGGAGCAACAAACACATGTCTGTCAAGAGAAAAGAATGAACCAGTGTTTCTAAGTTAAGTATGATCGATTACAGGATCAGGGGCAAGGGCGATAATCGCTAGCGTGGACAGACGGATGGCTGTTCCAATAATTAGTGTAATCTGTGTGTACTTGAGACAACCATGGGTTGTCTGCTCCTGATCGTTCCAAGGTTGAGTAACGGGGAGGTATGTTGGGGTGCAGTGATTATGTTGAATATAACTAGCAAATGGGGATTTATGGTCATTGATATTTTGCAACTTAACTTAGTACATTGTCTGGAGCGAACTCTGAGTGGAAGAAGAATTATGTAATGCCTTTTTTTTTATGAAAGAGACGATTGGTTAGTTAGGTGGTTATTTTTTTTTTGAGTAGATATATGATTGTTTGATCGGTTCGTTAGCTAAATTTTTAAAAGGCTGGCTAGTCGATTTTTTTTTAAAATTGGCTGGTTAGTTGATTGATTGATTGGCTGGTTAGTTGATTGATTGATTGGCTGGATAGTTCTCACTGTTATGCCCTTTATTCCCTAGTGGAGCATAGGCTCCTAACAACTCCTGCTGTAGTATGCATAAGGCCTGTCCAGTCAGTCAAGTTCAATATCCATGTCTTTCTTGGTATGTATCTTGTCGTCTTTCCTTCTACCGAGCCCTGTAGTATTATTTAAAAAAGGTCGTTATAACTTATTACAAGTCCTTATCATTCCATTGCCCACCTTTCGTCGCTGTAGTATAAAAAAGGACACAGTATTGCCAATGCTCCGGATAATTGTACTGTTATCACAGCTTAATTCTTGTCCTCCTCATCTTTTTTTTTCTTTAACTTTAGTCTCTAGTTACCCCCTTAGAGTAATGAAAGCAAAGAACTCTTTTCTCGCCCATAGGCATATGGAAAGATCACCTATATTTTTAAAACCATTCGGCACTAGGTCGGTAACGTGTTCAGCATTACGCCGGCCGTCTTTACTTCCCCAGGACATACTTCCTGGTACCCATTTTAAGCTGGGTCACCCGCGACGCCCCAAACGACGATAAAAATCCACGCAGCCAGCAGTGGGTTTCGATCGCAGTACGTTGGAATTACGATTCGGACTGGCAAAGCCCTAACCACTGACGCCGCACTACCTGTTTTTTAAAGAGTGGGGCAGGGGGGTGGAGGGGGTTTCTATTGTAAAGCCCTTATAATTATATTGTTCTCAGGCTTTCAAAACATGTGATCTATCCAATGCCAGAGTCTTTTCTTCACCTCTTGACTCCCTGCAATTTTAATAATTATCTTCCATACGCTAGTGATTCTATCCTATTAGGAGCGTAATTTTGAAACCCGTTTGAACCGCACTACGCCTAAATGCGTGTTTTGAACATGTTCATGTCACTGTCATGTGGCACGAGAGAGAAACAAAAGCCAGTGCTGATCGTCCCATGAAGCATAGGTTCTGCTTCTGACCTTTAAGAACATTGACGGGTTCATTTAACATCCGTCCAAAGAAGCTCACAGAGCAATGATTTCATTTCTTGCAAGTGTAGGGAGGGTATCGACCAGTGGACAGTCATTGAAGAATGCAAATGCTATACGATAACCAACGCCAGCATTTTTGGCTGTTGTAGTTTTTTTTTTTTACGGTAACAGATAAGTGTCGAAGACAACAGTGATGGACTGAATACGAATGTTTCGGAAAGGATGAGAGTTCATTACAGATATTCCACGGCCTGCTGAAACAGAAAACAGCCATTACCATAACTGCCGCAGCAAAACATGTTAGCCGTTGTCGAAGTATGCCTTCGATAAGGAAAGAATTCGATGTGTTAGTTGGGACAGTTCAAAAGGTTGTTTGTCATAAATTGCAATCGGACGATGTCTTCACATTGGACGCTGTGGATATTGACTGATCACCCCATGGGAGGGTTTCTGAACAACTTGCTCTGTTACATAGCGGAGCGTGATGATTTTATCATGGCAGGCGATGCACTGTGGTGTCACAACGTTGAGCCGAGCAGTAAAAAAGAGAACATGCATTGTAAACTTGTTAGATCATCCAATTCCAAAAAGTTCGGTTTGCACGTTTCCGATGGTAAATTTACGCTTAGAGCATAACTACTGTTTAGATGTTTTTTCAGTTTTTTATTATTTTTTTTCTGCTGTGTTTTTGTCAGTTCTTTGGTCAGTATTGCACTAAGTTGTTCGCTGTGATAGTCCCGTGACCGTTCATTTGGTTGTGGGGGCACTATTTAGTTAGCTGCTTGGTTGGTTGTTTATTTAATTGCTTGCTTTGTTGTTAGTTGGCTGCTTGGTTGTAATTTTTTTTAACGTTATATTGGCTGTTGATGCGACTTTATTTATTCTTGTAGGTTGTTCTGTTAGCAAAATATTTCGCTCTTTAATCAGTTGTCTGATTTGTAGTTTGTTAGATGATTAGTTGGATAGGACTTCACAACAAAAAGACTGTGAACTGAGACTTATAAGTCAGAAACCTTAACGCTGAGATCATGTATGCTCCCAGCTGTATTGAAGTCTTTTTGAAGTAGGCGCTGTGCAGCAATAGCTGGCACTTTCTGCTGTCAGCCGCTGTTTTTTGAACCAGTACAGTTTCAAAACAACTGGTTTCAAAACGAGGAGGTTGCACCGTGCATAACTAAGGCGTGTGAGTGCGTATTGTGTTTATACCAGAGAGAAAAAAAAGAGAGAGAGAGAGAGAGAGAGAGAGAGAGAGAGAGAGAGAGGAAAAACGGAGAGGTAGAAAAAAGAGAGAGAGAGAAAAAAAGTTACAGAATGAGAGAGTAAGAAAAGGTATGGGTGAGAAGAAAAGATTAAGAGAGTGAGAAAGAGAGAGAGAGAAAGAAAGAGAGAGAGTGAAATAGAGAATAAACAAGAAAGAGAGAGTTGGAGATACAGAGTAAGGAAGAGTAAGAGAGACAGCGAAAGGGGGAGTTAAAGAGACCGTGAGGGTTA
>CAJHNH020003609.1:0-63085 GCA_905116865.2 Candidula unifasciata | reverse complement strand
GGGGCCCCTTCCCACACTTCCCAAACCGTCTCGTCCCCCGATCTCCGAAGGGCAAACTTGGGCTCTTTAGAGACTTGATAGGCTGTGTACCCCAGCCAGCCTATCGAAGTCTGTCCCCCACTTCCTTCCCTCTACCCCAGAACAAGCATAAGGCTCGCTCTCATCATTAATTGAGTGTAAAACACAATCTGCGGGGATTTTTATCGTGGTATGGGACGTCGCAGGTCGACCCAGCCTCAAATGGGTACCAGGATGGGCTGTCCTGGGAAAGTAAAGACAGCCGGCGTAATGCTGACCACATTACCCACCGAGTGCTGATGGTCTGTAAAAATATGGGCGCTCTTCCCATTTGCCCGATACGCCTAAAGGCGTGAAAGGGATCTTTACTTTTTACTTAAAACACAATCTGAACATTCTTTATCTTCCTATTCTCTCGTTAGTGTTAAACACACCAGTCACGTAGATCACGCTAAACCGTTGTAATAATTGTGTCCATTTTATTGTGTGCTTTCATACTGACAGACCTGTGACATAAATACAAAGGTTGATCTCCATTTTTATCTGATATGCGTTTTAACTGCTCCTCTATTAGAACTTAAACAAATATTCTACAATATATGCTAAGTGAGGACTGTCATGCAGTTAGTCTGGATTCGTTTGTCATAAAATCCGTCCAGGCAGACATGAACAATGCTACGAATGTCGCAGTAACCTGTAAGCCACAGGGGATCAGTTAATAACAGGAGGCAAAAACAAGTGAATGTTAAGAGCATTAATCTCACTGCATAGACTTTTATTACATCTGCCTGGGTCTTTCTGCACAGACAGATTGTGTGCTTTTCATGGGCATTGAACAAATCATGAGGCCGGCAGCTCTACCGCACAATGGTCCTTCATGAATCCAAACAGTGCAGTTTGGAAATGATCACATGAGCATCAAGGTGTACGGTTAACGCTTGGCCACTACCCCAAAGGCGGCGTCCGTGGCTAAGGCGTTGCGAGTCCGACTCGTACCCAGCATACCGCGATCGAAACCCACTGCAGGCTGCGTGGATTTCTGTCGTGGTATGGGACCTCGCAGGTCGACCTAGCCTAAAATGGGTACACGAACCCACCAAGATGGGCTGTCCTGGGAAAGTAAAGACAGCCGGCGTAATGCTGACCACATTACCCACAGAGTGCTGATGGTCTGTAAAAATATTGGACGCTCTGCCCATATGCCCGATGCGTCGAAAGGCGTGAAAAGGGATCTTTACTTTACTTTACTTACTACCCCAAAGTGAACCAAGGACCAGCATATTTCGCGACATATTTTAGCGGGGCGATGGACTATTCTCCGACCCACCGTCTCTCTCCTTTACGTACCCTTGACCAGTGCCGTCCTCAACTGCATTCCTGGCTACTGTGAAAACGAGTCTTGTGTGTGTGGCTCCAGCGACAACCATGAGTTGCTAACCCTTAGGCTCGGTATTATGGATATCGCAACCTTTTCGGCCTTGATTCCATGAGTCGTCAGGGAACGACGGGCAGGGTGAACCCCACTCGCCCGGAGAGGCCCACCCCCCCCCCCCACTCCTCCTCCCACATTTGTCTGCTTCTCTCCTTGTATTCACTACCTGTTCATTATCAGCCGACAGAGAATTCAGTACATTTTATATTCTGTAGAAACCCCTCAATCAAAATGTGCCGACCGATATATATCATACACACGCTAAACCATAAACCGTTTTCTAAAGATTAAATTTGAGAAGATGACATTCCGATGAGCAGAACAAGAACAAGAAAATACAGAAGCTGAAAACAGTCCAAGATTGTCAACAAGTGTAGACAACCCACTTCTGCTTTTACTACCACCAAGTTTAGAATATGTCTAGTACAGGTGACACGGTTGGGCGGTCACTGAGTTGAAAAATATGCATTTGTTATCCAGTATATCGTCCATACACATTTGTTATCCAGTATATCATCCATACACATTTGTTATCCAGTATATCGTCCATACACATTTGTTATCCAGTATATCGTCCATACACATTTGAGGCACCATCGTGTGACTTACTGAGGAAGTTTGATGGTGGAATTTGTGTTCTGATCAGGACAATCCACAACAGTGTCTGTTAGATTCTTTGCTGCATGAATAAGGGATGGGGATGCAAATCAAGCAACGTTCCACAGGCTCACATCTTTGAGTGTATTGAACAGTAAATCTCAACAGCTCCGCATGTGATATGTCTGGGGTGGAATCTAAATTTATTAAATATTTCATTGATTTTTTATTTCTTTGAGGGTAGGACAAAGAATGTGTTGTCCCAATAATTCAATAAATTCCTCACAAATATTGGCAAATTAATATGACTAGTTCCTTTTTTAAGAATGTCCTTACATTTTGAGATGTTCTTCCAAGAACGGGTCAGATATATTCAGCAGCACTAGTATAACTAAATATTTGCCATTTTGTGATACATTATATTCTGAAAACGTGATTTATTTATGGCCAGTCACTTTAGAAAAATTATCTAGGCACCCTAATGCTTATGGGACACCGGGCAAGTGCCCAGCTGATCATGAGTTAAGACAGCTTTTCCCTTGACTCCAACTAGGAAAGAAGTCTTAAATAGAATTGCTGACACATAATAACCTGCCTAGTCTGGAAATCTGCTAGCTACTTGTAATTTATGTAAGCCAATTCGAAATGATTACTTTTTGTTTTAGTTTTTTTGGTTTAATTAACAGAGCATACGCTTTTTTTCCCTCCAGAGTATATTGTTCTTCAGTGTCTGTCCTATCCAGATGTTGGATTACCTCGCTCTATCCTTGTCTCGATATATTAAAGTGAAAACAATAATTTCATAATTTTGAAGTAACAGTTTCTTGAGAGACAAAGGCACAAATAACATCCATAACTATTTAAGAGACGGTTACGACAACAATCAACTAATGTGGACAGAAAAACTGGTCGCAAACAAATGGTAATAGTCATAGGCGCTAAGTTCTGGCGCCCTGAGCTCTCCCATACAGTTCTGTTGGGGAAGGGGTGGGACCTTCCCCCAACCCCTAAGCTTCCAAAAATTGTATTTTTATAGAAATTATCTTCCAAACTAGGTGCCTATACATTTCGATTATCGGAAACATATTTTATTTATTATTTGCAATTTATACCGGTACTGTTGATTTTAATTCTACTACTACTACTACTACTACTACTACTACTACTACTACTACTACTACTACTACTACTACTTCTACTACTGCTACTACTACTACTTCTACTACTTCTACTACTACTACTACTACTACTACTACTACTACTATTACTATTACTACTACTGCTGCTGCTGCTGCTGCTACTACTACTACAATATCGTTACTATTTTTTAATGCTGTTAAACAAATAGTAAACCCTAATATGAAACCACTTGAGCTCCCAACCTAGAAAATCTGTAGCGCGGAAGGGGGTGCTTGCCCGCCAAAACGCCCCTTTCCCCACCCTTCCGCATTGTTTAGTTCAAGTCGGCGCCGTTGATTACAGTAGAGATCACCAAAAGCGAGAAAAGAATGATTGCCAATGCCAGCTGGTAAAGTCCTTGGTGAAGTCGATAATTTACTTTTTTTTTTTTTTTTTTAGCTTTTTCAGAGTTTAATTTTGCAGACGTGCAAAGCATGAATTCTCTAATTATAATTTTTTTTTGACAATGCAAAGGATGCCTTCCTGACAACCAGTTTGATTAGCAGATCACACAGTTAGAAAATACAGGAGCCAAATCACCAGGAATAGGGCTGCCGAAATGTTTTTGCATATAGTACCAGCGATATTTATTATATATATGTATTATATATATATATATATATTATATATATATATATATATATATTATATATATATATAATATAATATAAATATATATATATTATATATATATCTATATATATATATATATATATATATATAAATATATATTTGATAAGCAGAGATAAAACTGTTTTTGCAGCTGCAGAGGAATTAGGTAATGTCAGACGATTAAGCATACATTTTAAAACTAATGGGAATCGATTTTCATCTCCACATATTTCTTCTGAAGTTGTAAACCACAATTATTCTGCTGATTTTCAGCATTAGTTGTATTAGTTCCCACTATTATTTATTTGTTTATAATGTTTCTTCTTTAATATGGCTGAGAAATGTCATGACTATCGGCATATTTGACGTGGGTCTTCCTTCAGTTGCACTTTTTGACTCCAGGGTAAGATGCAAACATTTAAAATAATTATGCTAAATTCCTAAGACGTACCAAACATCGGATGGTGGTCCCAAAAGTAGGGTTTTGCTCGGCAAGGGTTAAACCAGGTTTTTTGCTCGATAGAGGGCCAGACAGTACCAAATGTGAACGAAAAAAACCAACTTCAGCACAGCCCTGCGTAGGAAGATTGGGCTGTTTCGGGAATCTTGAGCAAAAACCCAGGCATTTTCTGTGATTGTCCGTGTGTACATAGCAAATCATTGTACTGTATTATTTCTGAAGCTTTTTGTCGAAGGTTGCTAAAGCTTTTGTCATGTTGCCTATCACCGTGATTTTAGTTGACCTGAATACATGCTAGGAAATTTTCTGGAATAAAACATGTTACAAAAAATTATATTCTATTTTTTTCTTAACCACTCAAATGGAAATTTACATTACCATTAGTTGCTTCAACTCATTCGGTAACAAACGATTTTTTTTTCTACTGATATGACAAACACTTGCGAAGTTTTTGCAGGAGTCATCCACCTATAGTAACATCTACACAGGGGACTTGAACTGTATCAGCGTGATTCTACCAATCCACCACAGGATTAGCACGTACAACGGGAGTCTACATTAATCAAGTCACCACAGGAACGCATGTTGAAAGGGAGTCTTCCAATCATCACCACAGGGGAGCATGTACAGCGGGAGTAGATTCCAATAATCACAACAAATGGAGCATGTACAGCAGTCGCAGTCTTCTGCAATTATCACCACAGGAAAGCATGTACAGCAGGAGTCTACCAATTATCACCACAGGGGAGCATGTACAGCAGAAGTCTACCAATCATCACCACAGGGGAGCATGTACAGCAGGAGTCTACCAATTATCACCACAGGAAAGCATGTACAGCAGGAGTCTACCAATTTTCACCACAGGGGAGCATGTACAGCAGGAGTCTACCAATTATCACCACAAGGGAGCATGTACAGCAGGAGTCTACCAATCATCACCACAGGGGAGCATTACAGCGGGAGTCTACCAATCATCATTACAGGGGAGCATGTACAGCGGGAGTCTATCAATCATCAGTAGAAGTGATCCCTCGTCCACAATTGTTTCGGCCCACGAGCTCCTAGACATTTTCAGTGGGTGGCCCACCTGAGGTCATGAAGCTCAGGGTTGATCTGCTAATGCTGCACATATTTCCGGATGTTCTCGGACAGGGACAGGGCGGAAATGGTGACTATGCAACAGATACTGTGAGATTAGAAGTTTTTTTTTATAGTCGCTGCGGTAGCCTATTGGGTCAGTCAGCATAACTTGACCACCAAGTGGCAAGCTTACGGTTGGTTTATGGGACACATGTTAGAATGTTGGCAATTGGCAGATATGTATCATAACTTCAAAGTGGAGCTAGATTATAATTTGAACTGTCGTTTGTGAGTTGAAAGGTTATTTTAAAAACTCTTGACATTCTGTTGAATGTTTGCTTCCAATCATTCAAGTTTGTTGGAAGTTTCATTCTACTCACTTCAGTCTTCTTTCTGTCTGAAGATAATCGAGTTGTGCTCACTTTTGCAACTAAGTGGGAGACCTAACAACTACCTAAAAACATATAATAATAATAATAATAATAATAATAATAATAATAATAATAATAATAATAATAATAATAATAATATTAATAGTGGTAAATTTTGGAAGCTTTCGCTATTAACCCGCATGTTTGCTGGCCAGATGTTTATTGACTACACCCCCTCCCTCCTTTTTCATTCCCTTCCCTATCTAGGCGGATTTAAAATCCTAGTTTCTGGTACTAGAGACTGTCATGGGAGATTAATGCAACAGGTGTGCTAAACACAGATGACACGCTGACGGCGGGCTTATCACTAAACATGTGGGGCTGGTTTATGTGCCGGGAAAAAAAAAACCCACCGAAACCATTATTATATTCTGTCTTTCCTAAGGTTTCTTTTTTTTTTTTCCCCTTTTTATTTTCATTCATCTGAGTGACGTAAATGCGTTGTTCCCGTTTACAGCAGAGCTGCGATTTTTGTACCTTTCGGCTGAGACATCTGACTTCTTTGACCATTTGTTAACTGGGGTTAACTTCCCGGATAGTTTCAAGATATATGGATATTTGTCCCTTTATTTACAGGTGTTGTCCCTGGAGAGCCGTGTAGGGCTTGCACGTATTTTCTTTTAACTATGCAGAAACCATGAGTTGTTAACCCCTTGGCTCGGTACTATGGATATCGCAACTCTTTGACCTTGATTCCATGATAGATACCGTAAATCTGGGAGAAATATGGCTTTTCTGCCTACCCCGGGGCATGAACCCAGACCACAAGAAGTTAGTCACCAGGTCGCCGCCCAGTCAGGTTTAGCCAACTGAGCTAGCGAGCCGGAGGCTAGTGCGCTCGAATAACATCACAACCATGCTATTTAACTGTAGTTTGCTGAGGTGGGCGGGTCCTGTTGTGCACGTGCATAAGGACTTCTGTGCCTCTGGACTCTAGTACTAATGGAAGATTGCTAGGGGTGGGCGAGTGCAAGACTAGTTTGCACTAGTATCAAAACTCACGTTCTACTGAACTCTAGTGCTCAGTGAATGATTGATGAGCTGGGAGAGAGGGGTCCACAAGTAACATAACTTCCATGCAATTAACTCCATGGAAAAGAATGATTGTGGCATGATGGTACGACTGAATTCAAAGTTGCCTGGTGAAACGGGCACATTAATTCAGCAGTGCATGCCAGTTAACTTTATAATATAATATATGGTTGAGATTTATTTTAGGTTTAAACAACGGATCAACATCATGGCACAAGTGTAGTAACAAATAAGTTCTACATTCTACTTCTAACTCAAGCCTGAGTCAGAAGAATCTCAGTGCAGTTCCTGAGCTCCGTAGCACCGGCGAGGATCCTGAAATACTTTAGATAGGTTTTAAACTCAAAGCGCTATTAGACAACTCTTTTCTATTTCCAACTGCCATTGGATTTTTTTTTTTTTTTTGAGAAATCCAGAAATACGGGCAACAGTGGAGATCTTCTGTGAAGGACTTATGTGTCAATAGTGACATGAAAAGGATATAAATAGATTCTCGGTGGTCGGATGTCCGTTTACAGCCTGAAAGTTGGTCAGCTACAAATATATCTACACCAGAAACATTGGGGTTTAAATAATGGGGGTTGTAAATTCGCATCGATGAAGACTTGTACAAGGATATAACTGAAGTTTTATACAGTGCAGTACAAGTTGCTCGTCTGCACACCTGCACACCTATGGTTCATGATGTCCCCATTAAAGCCGATTTGTTTTTCTCTCAAAATTGACCCGGGCTTCCATGTCAACCCAGACTAAAATGGTTATTGGGAAGTAAAGGCGGCCGGCAAACAGTTGATCACATCACCCATCTAGTTCTGATTGGTCCCTACAAATATAAGTCTATCACTATATATTTGATCCACCAGAGGCGTGTTAGTGGTCCTTTACAGAGTGGGGCTTCAAAATAGAAAAAAATTGCATCTTACAAAGAGATGACCCGAGAATGAATAATGATCAGATAGCAGGTCTGACTGACTGACTTTCTACCCCACTAGGACATCACTAGCGATAAACACCCGATGACACACATATGGATGAGGATCACCGTGGAGAGGTCCCAGAAACCGCGTTCAGACGATTGGCCATATTTATGGCCTGCCTATATTGCGGCCCCTGGCAAAAGCCAGTGGGGATTAAAATAACAAAAAATTACGTCCTAAAAAGGACATAAGGAAATTTCTTAGTCCAGATAGCAGTGAGTGAGTGACTTTCTACCCCACTAGGACATCACACAAGCGATAAACGCCCGATGACACAAAGTGCCACCATGTCGATGAGGATCACCGTGGAGAGGTCCCAGAAACCGCGTTCAGACTTTTGGCCATTTTTATGGCCTGCCTATATTGCGGCCCCTGGCAAAAGCCAGAGTGGGGCTTAAAAAAAAACAAAAAATTACGTCCTGAAAAGGACGTAAGGACTTACAGATAGCAGTTTACAGCTAACAAACTGGTAGCCAGTCAGTCTTATAGGGGATTTGTGCTTTGAATTTTCAAGAGATTGTTTTCCTACGCTGTGGTAGAGCAAACAGGCTTAAAGGTCGAAAGGCTGAACAGACTTAATTTTTGAATGGTCGTACATTTGGCACTCAGGCCCAACTTTCTGTGCCCCCCCCCCCCCCACCAACTACTTATCACTCGTTTTAACCAAAAAAAAAAAAATGGCACAGCCAAACTTCCAAATTTATAATTCCCTTCTTGATAATTAAAGGGACACAATACATGTAACTGAACACATTAGACAGTGCACTATCAGTTATGTCACCACTTGTATTTATTTGAAAAAAAAAAAAACAAGCTTAGAATTTAGTGTCGAAAAGATTTTCGTTTCTTTTTTTGGTTGAGATCTTGAATTAACCGAGTACCAGTCAATAAACTCGATTGTGTCAGAATTATTGTGTTTTTAACAGTCGTTCCCTAGTGGGGTGCAATTTTTTTTTAAAAACTATTTTGAAGCTCCGCCCTGGTGTTGCCTTAAGCCTAATATATAACTGGGCCTTAAATATGGCCTAGCGGATGAACGGGGTTTCCACAGGTGATCCTCATCTGCATGGTGGCACTTTGTTCGAAATGCTATTTCGTTTTTCTCTGTCTCTTTCTTAACTCTGTGCCTAGAAACTGAAAGACTCTGTGATTTACATACCCTGTTCAACCTTACAAACATATCTATATCACGCAGTAACCTGTCGTCTGGCGTGGGTGGTGTCGACGCTCCATGTCTCTAGTGACTGTATACATCAAGTATACATTCGTTATCATGAGCATCAGGTAAATTAAGGAGTGGGTACAACTGCTTCAGATATTAAAGCTTATCGCAAGATCGTCTGTGCTATCGCACATAGTACTTCAAAATGAAGGTTTATTTAAACAAGTCATTCAGGTAACGTAATATGTACAGGACGTGGGAAAAAAGCACTGATTAGGCGTACTCCATTTTAATGTAGGACGGGGTCATTCGGAATAGAAGTGTTTAGGATGAAGAGGGCAGCAAATGCCTAGCAAGGGCTTTGGGCTCGACTGACTGTCAGAGCTATCACTATATCTTCCTTGACACTGTGGTTTATTGGTAATCTTCTTCTTCGCATTCACTGGCTGTAAATTCTGGCGGAAGGTTTTGGTTGTCGTCCAACTCTAAACTTAGTCATTTTGAGATGTGGGTTATTTGTATGTAGACTGTTAATCCATTGCTTTTGAGACAGATGCACTCCGACTTCGAAGAAACCCCTGATTTGTCGTCTCTTATGACACATTAGTTTGGAAGGCAAAGGGGGTGAATTCTTGTTGCTCCCTACAGTAGGACCCCGGATCTCGCACGAGGAATCACCGGTAAAGAAACGTGGGCTTATGTGCGCCACATTTCTTTTCTTCATCTTTTTCTTTTTCTTCTTCTTTTTTTTCTTGTTCTTCTTGTTCTTCTTGTTCTTGTTCTTGTTCTTGTTCTTCTTCTTCTTCTTCTTCTTCTTCTTCTTCTTCTTCTTCTTCTTCTTCTTCTTCTTCTTCTTCTTCTTCTTCTTCTTCTTCTTCTTCTTCTTCTTCTTCTTTTCTTTTCTTCTTTTTTCTTCTTTTCGTCTTGTTCTTCTTCTTCTTCTTGTTCTTCTTTCTTCTTCTTCTTTTTCTTCTTCTTCTTCTTGTTCTTCTTCTTCTTCTTCTTCTTATCTTTATCTTCTTCTTCTTCTTCTTCTTTCTTATTATTCTTCTTCTTCTTCTTTCTCTTCTTCTTCTTCTTCTTCTTCTTCTTCTTCTTCTTCTTCTTCTTCTTCTTCTTCTTCTTCTTCTTCTTCTTCTTCTTCTTCTTCTTCTTCTTCTTCTTCTTCTTCTTCTTCTTCTTCTTCTTCTTCTTCTTCTTTTTCTTCTTTTTCGTCTTGTTCTTCTTAATCTTGTTCTTGTTCTCGTTCTTGTTCTTCTTTTTCTTCTTTTTCTTCTTTTTCGTCTTGTTCTTCTTAATCTTGTTCTTGTTCTCGTTCTTGTTCTTCTTCTTCTTCTTCTTCTTCTTCTTTTTCTTCTTCTTCTTCTTCTTAATCTTCTTCTTCTTCTTCTTCTTCTTCTTCTTCTTCTTCTTCTTCTTCTTCTTCTTCTTCTTCTTCTTCTTCTTCTTCTTCTTCTTCTTCTTCTTCTTCTTTCTCTTCTTCTTCTTCTTCTTCTTCTTCTTCTTCTTCTTCTTCTTCTTCTTCTTCTTCTTCTTCTTCTTCTTCTTTTTCTTCTTCTTCTTTTCTTCTTCTTCTTCTTCTTCTTCTTCTTCTTCTTCTTCTTCTTCTTCTTCTTCTTCTTCTTCTTCTTCTTCTTCTTCTTCTTCTTCTTCTTCTTCTTCTTCTTCTTCTTCTTCTTCTTCTTCTTCTTCTTCTTCTTCTTCTTCTTCTTCTTCTTCTTCTTCTTCTTCTTCTTTCTTCTTCTTCTTCTTCTTCTTCTTCTTCTTCTTCTTCTTTTTCTTCTTCTTTTTCTTCTTCTTTCTTCTTCTTCTTCTTCTTCTTCTTCTTCTTCTTCCTCTTATTCTTTAAGGAACTGTACTTTTCACGACTTTCTTTTTGCCTCAATCTTTACTGGATTTAAACTGACCGAAGTATTCAAGTTTCCGAGAAACAATATTGTCTATTGAGTCCTATTGGCCTTCGTCTAGCCCTCACCCATCCCACCCAGCCCTGCCTTTTCCAGTACATTCTGATTATAACTATAGATGATCAAATGCTGAGGCAGGGGAGCAAGTTCGGGTAAGTGGGGAGGGGGGGGGGAGATAAAATACTCGGGTACACAAAGATTTGTAAAAACGTATACTGTAATGTCGATACGATTTTACAAAATTCTCACGTTCATCCAGCATCCCTAAAGAGAAAACTTATGGTTACAATTGTGACTAGGCTTTTTGTGCTGTATATGATGGCTAAATATTTCTCGCAACCAAAAGGTCTGGAAAGGACCCCTGCAGTGTTGATGCGATCACAAAAGACAGATCCCAGTACTGCCCTCGATCGGCGGCCAAGCAGTACACCGGCCAGCCAACGACCCGATTTTCAATATACTGCACAACCATAGAATAGATTTTCAAGAAGCTTTACGAGCACACGTGTTTGTAAAAGGTGAAGACAGGGATGCTTCAAGCAGAGTGGCAAACTTCATTGGGAAAATCACGGGTAGTAAGCATACTTTGGATATTTTCTCCAGGCTATGCTGGCGTGGTGGGGAATGAACGAGCAGAGCGATTGGCATGATCTGCAAAACTGGGTGGTGAATTGATACATGACAGGGCAGATGTGGTCACTGCCTTTTGGGGACAAGCAACTGAGAAGCAAAACAAAATTGTTATGGCCTGGAGAGAATGAGGCACTTGGGTGTAACCAGGGGGTCTGGCCGGCTCACTACACTCAGGGAAAAGGCAAGACTGACATACAACCAGATTACGATAGGCACCATTAGTACTGGAACTGTGTGCTGGCTGCTAAAGATGAGGACGAAGCATGCATGGGAATGCTTAAGTGCTGTGAAGTCAATTCTTGACTAAATTCAAGGTATTTTTTAATAATGCACTGACATTTCTTAGCTGTATACAATACGTAGTGTTTGTATTCTAATGTATTGTCACACTTCTCCCTGTCCCTGCCTTTATTCCCCTCCCCACCATACTATGACAATACATTTCCCTCTCTCAGATTCCAAGACTCGCCGCCTCTGATGTAAACGTCCAGGACCGATAACTCCCGAATATTTCAATATGTAATCATGAAGCCACTCCAGGTAATCGTTTCTTGTGGAGGCCAACAGGTGCCAGGTTTGTTGCAGAATGTTGAACTAATACATCTGCATTCTTCTTCTTTCTTCTTCTTTTTTTTTTTCCCGCTTGAAATAGATTATCTATATCTGCAATATTGTATATAGTATGAACTTTAATGTCTTTTGTAATATACTCAGCGATCCATAAAGTTTGGCTTGCACTGGTGTTTCTCTAGGCCAAAAGTAACATGACATTTTCACGGACCTAGTTAGTACTCAGATTTATTTGCTACATAGTTGTTCACTTCTTTGAAATGTTTAAATGATTTAATGTGTAAGTGTTGCTTGCAAAAAGCGTTAAATAAACGACATTTAACAATTTGTATATGTGCGAACTTAGAGCACTATTTGAAACAGAAAATTGTAGGTGAATCAATGATAATGTATAGTTACCACAGTTGAGACTCGTATAAAAAGACAAAGACAGAGGGATGGATCTGCCACAGCCGTTCACTTGCCTTACACTTCAAAAGAGCAGGGTTGATTAAACCCTACCAACAGCAGATATAAGGTGTATCCTTCCCTCGGCTAGCCTGCAGGATTCCTTATAGGGGTGGGTAGACTACCCACTTAGCCACCCCTCCCCTTTCGGGATGAGGGTTACTGAGGTCATGGCATGTAGGTTGAATGTGGTGAGTACCTGAGAAGTTTTTAAAACTGGTCACAATTTTTATTGTGCTAGGCAGAGAATGTTTTTTTAGTATGAACACTATCACAGGATTTATTACATTTGTACAGTGAATGCTAAATATAACATAAGATGTGACTAGAAAGCTCAAGATAGGGATGAAAAAGATACACACAAATACAACACAACTGAACGTCTTGACCAAGTTTTTTATCAATGGATCACTAAATACAGAACAAACTGGGTCTGGAAAACTAAAACTGACAAGATAACAAAGCTTCTAAAAACACCCATGGGTTTCAATACACCGTACAGAAACATACACAACAGATCCAACCTGCATGATAGTTACTCGATTTGTGTTTGCTAAATACGAGGGAAAGTCAATAAGTGAGTCACTTGTTGTTTAAACAAAAAACTAAAGATAACAATTTGAAAACCTTTTATTTTTGCATATACACTGTTCCTTTATTTTTCAGCATAATTTCCATCAACATTAATGCATTCATCCCATTGTTTTATCAGTCTTCCGAAACTTGCTGCATAGAACTGCATGCTCTGTTTTCTAAACCACATTTTCACTTCACATTTAACTTCTCATTTACATTTTTAGCTATCAGTACTGTGTCATCTGCATAACATATATGTAGTTTATATTATAACCTTCTACTCTAATTCCTTGTACATCTTTGATCTCTTTCAATATCATTTCACCTTAGAGAGAGAAAAGGTCAGGTGACAAAACACATCACTATTTTACTCCTTGTTTGATCAGTTCATAGGTGCTCATTCAATTTCCCATTTTAATAGCTACCATTTGCTTCCAATAAATATTTTTAATTTTTTCCGAGATCTTTCCCTCCATGTTAAAATCTGTCAACATTAGGAGAAATTCCTCATGTTTCACCCAATCAAATACTTTTGTGTAATCTATAAAACGTAAATATTGCTTTTTTAGTTGATCTGTCTGTCAGTATTCTCAAAGTCTATATTGCATTTTTTTTTCTTTACCCTCCACAAAACCCCACTGTTCTGTACTGATCTCCATGTTTATTTTTCTTCTTGTTCTTCTCCTTATTATTTTTAGCATAAGTTTGGTGATATGATTTAAAAGTTTAATTGTTCGAAAATCCTCAACATACACATATACAATACACATATATTTAAAAAAAAACTGCCCTTGATTTTCACTGTAATAATCCTGTTAGATATGCCCCAATAAGCATCAATTGCTTGACCTGTTTCCTGCCTAAAAATCATTTCAACTCCACTTTCATGTTTCTCACTTCCTGTTTTACTGTGTATTTGTGCTTTACTGTTTTGTCTGATCCCTTCCATCTCATCTCACTGACTTCCAGGATATCAATTTTCATCATTTTGATTTCTTTTTTGACATTTTCAAATTTTTCAAATTCTGTCAAAGTTCTTACATTCCATGTCCCTATACTCGGTTTGGTAATTTTGCCAGCAGTAACTTGATGAGGGTCTGGTATCATTTGTGGCTCATGACTGTCCCTGCCGGAAGAAGCTGTCCTTAGATCTTCGTTAACGTCATTCATGTGATTTCTCAATCGGTTTTTCTGCATGAAGTTCTTAGGAATATAATGTGGTGTTTTCTCATTGCCTTCCACATTCACATGGGAGTATTTGAACAGCAGTTGGACAGCATTTTCCAGCTGTCAGGACGAGTGAGTGCCCTTCTCTGCTGAGGTGTAGATTGTCCACTTATTCTGCCAGATACTCTGTCCCCCTATCTGTTTTAGCCACACTCAGGTGTGTTTCATGTTCTCTGTCATAAGGAGGTGCAGTTGGAGATTTTCCCCTTCACTGAATTTTAGACAGATGTGTCATTTCCCAAACCCACTAGTTATTTTTTTAGAGAACAAAGTACTTTTTTAGAGAATAACTAGTGAGCATTGCTTGAAGGAAGCAAATTAAAGTAGACGAATATATATACAGCTATAAGGAAAAGACAAGCACTGTTCTTTGGTCATATGATGCGGGAAAAGGCTTTGGAGAATATTACGACAACTAGGAATATCAAAGATAGGAGAGGGAGAGGCAGACTGAAAGATATAATGACAGATGGTTTGCAGCTGTGGCATGGAGGAATATCATTGGTGGAACTGATGCAGAGGACAAGGGGCCAACATCTATGGAGGTGCGTGAACGGCTATGCAGCATGGTACGTGATAATGATTGAACTTCTGTGTTATTCGCAAAATGTCTCTCTCCAAGGTGGGTTTTCAGTAGACCAAAAAGGTAGAAATTGTTAGTGGCTAAGTCAGGGCTGTAAGGTGGATGTTTCAGAAGTTCCAACCCTAAATGGTTGATTTTCTCCTGAGTTAACCGAGTCGTATGTGGTCTAGCATCATCATGAAGGAGCAGTACTCCTCTAGTCGTTGAATTTCATCGATAGAACTTTACAGGATGAATCCCCATTCACATTGTCACTTCTTTTTTTTTTCTTTTAAATTGGTTTAAAGCACTCCTTGACAATGCCAGAACACTGTCAACATAACCTTCCCTGCTGATGGTCTAAACTTAAATTTTTGAATGAAGAGGCCTGTTTCCATTGCACTGAAGTATGCTTTGATTTGGGCTGGTAGTGATACAACTATGATTCATCTCCAGTAATAATCCTGTTCAGCATATCTTTTCCTTCATGTGCATATTGACAGAGGCGCTGCAAGGACACGCCTGATTGGTTTATTTTGTGTTTGTCTGTGTCACATGAATGTTAATATCCCGTGTCTAAATTAGGATCAAGCTTAATTATATAAGACACTCTGAAATGGTAAAATGTTGTGACAGTGGCTCGTGTTAGTCTAGGCGGCAAAACCTGCAGCTCCAACAACCATCCAGGACCACTCCAGGGATGAGGTAACTCAAGTTGTTGGCACCTAAGTATTTCTAAGACACAATTTGGGTAGACTCCTTCTCCACTTGATTGCCCCCAGACTGAATAGAATCACTATCACAGTCAAAACATAGTACACAAGAAATCTAATTGAATAATCAAACCACACACAAAGAACTAATGAATCCTGAAATTCAAAACACAAAGGAACTTTCAGGATAACAATGCATTATGTAATCGGTTCATGACACTATAGAAAATCCCATGTGACTGACAAAGAAGAATGAAAGTAAGACACCAATAATGTCTCAAATTAGTCAAGAATGACTCCTGACTGCCATAAGTCACTGTTTTTAATCATTTTTTCAACAACTCTCCAACCACACCCAATCTGTTCACAAAATTATAGAAGTCGATACAAAACTTAAGGGTTAAAGCATTTGCACCTGGAATTGACCTTTTTAAATGAAACTACAAATGTTGGTTATCAAAGCATGTTTAAGTTTGTTTGTGTGTGTGTGTGTGTGGGGGGGGGGGGGGCATGCTTGAATGCATGCAAGAAAACAAATCTCTTGGTTCCATGTGTTGTTACTTATGGAGCACCTGCTGTACTTCATCGTACCAAAAAATCTTTCCTCCCTGTAACTCTTTGAGTTGTTCAAATAGGTGTAAATCACCTGGAGCTCGGTCTGATATGTATGGGGAGTGTGGTTCATACTGAAAGTTGAGGTCATCCATGGTTTCAACTCTTTCGCGGGCAGTATGGGATCCAGCATTGCCATGCTGCAAAAGGATGCCTTTACTCAGAAGTCTGCATTGTTTGAGTTTGATTGCAGGTCAAAGGTCATTCCTGAGAAGATAGTATACGTTTTGCTGGTTATGATGTTCTCTCTTGGTGTGTTGATTTCTAAAATAACTCTTTTTTCATCCCAAAAGAGTCAGCATAACCTTTCCTGCAGAAGGCTGCATGCAAAACTTCTTGGCTTTTGGTCAGGTTAGAACTGTCAAAAAACTGTTGGAAAAGTCAAAAGTCGTCTCCATTCCTTGCTCGTTCTCTTTGTTTCTGGCTCATAATAGTGTTTAATCTCCTTATCTCCAGTAACAGTTCTTGACAGGAAGTCATCACTTTCTGCTTTGAAGCACAGCGATTGTTTTTAACAAACAATTATATGTCGTTGTTTCAGTTCTGGAGTAAACTGCAGTGTTATCCCCATCTGGTCGACACTTTGCGGTACTGTAGCACACCATGTATGATTTGGTGTGCTAAACCTTGACTGATGTTAAGATGTGCAGCTGTACTAGACCTTCAGTGGCTGCAGTCGACTAATGGTCACTACTCTGTGTGTCTGACCTGGTCCTGAACTGTCACAGAAGTTACCCCATTATGAAACTTCCTATTCCACTCGTTCACAAGCTAGCCAGACAAGCATGTGTGGCCATAATGTACCATTTATTCACCAATTAATTTCTTCAGGTTTCATCCCTTCATCGATTTTAACAATAATTCATGGGTAAGTGCAGTCAAAAGGAGACTCGCTTTTAAATCCAGCTGCAACTCGCTGCAGCCCATGGCCGGTGTTTGAAACTGGGCGGTTCCCAGGGTTTACCCAGACTTTAGGTAATGGGTACCAAAGTTAACACTCTGGGGTAGAGAAACATTGCTGTAGCTGTGCAGCTGTGTGCAGACAGCGACACAGGCAGACAGTTTCTTATCGGCTGTGCGTACTGGTTGCAGAGCACATATAGTTAATAACTGTGCTGGTTCACATCTTCCAACTTTACCTTTACCTTTTTGAAAAAAAAAAGAATTGGATAACACATCTTTGATTTATGTAAAACATGAGGCATCATTTTTAAACTTCTTTTATTACGTCACCATGTTTGCCTGCACTGCAATTTAACTATTCACTTTACACTCATGATATCACTAACAATAATATAACAATTTATAAGATAATGAAATAGTTTCTATCGCTCTATTAAGGTTATCATTTGAAGCCTCGTCAAGTATGTGTGTGTTTGTGCGTGCGTGCATGTGTGTGTGTCAAAATTACACTGAAAACTAAAACCGTCAGTGTTTAATGTGGATATGATACTGTGATTGCATTTATTAGTTGCCTATCCTTGACATGATGCTGCAGAGCCAACCCCAGCAGTTTTATTCTATTTGTGATTTCACTAGATATTTTTACATTCAGTAGTTTGTCACCCGTACGGTTGGCTCTTGATAGCACTGTCAAAACTCTAATCTGCCTCATCGCCCGCAGCTGGGATCAAATATCCTCTCAGAATTATGAAGCAGGTTCACAATGCCTAAGCAACAGACACAGATGAGCTTGCATTAATATGCCAAAAATTAGCATTTCCCTGTGATACTACTAGATAGTTTGGGAATATGAAAAATATGGTCTAAAACTTTTCGCTGCCTAAGTTTAGTATCAGGTATCTATAATTGATGTACAACTGTTTTATTCCAGGTCAGCAATGGCAGCATCATCAAACTTCTGGATTGTTACTCTGTTTATGATCTCAAAAGCACATTTTAGTGAGGGTAAAAACGTGGTGTTTTTACCGGTAGCAGAAACAAGTCATGCACGGCTTCATGCTCTTACTGCTGAAGAGTTAGCGAAATTTGGACATAAAGTGTGGGTGGGTTTACCATCTGCTTTCTACAAGAGGAATGCAGAAAGTTATTCAGGGGTGACCACATTCAGGTATGCAGACACAGGGGAGCCGTCTGAAGAGGAACTTATTCAACGTTTAGAAGCAACATTTAACGAAGCTGTCACGACCGGAACGGAGCCCAACTGGGACTGGGTTTGGAAATTTGACAATGAAGTGTCTGAAATTTACTTAAAATCAATGAAGGAAGGCAAGTTTATAGAGTTTCTTGAAAGTCTGCAGCCTGATCTCCTAGTCCTAGACTGGTATCCTAATGTTGAAGAAAGAGTAGCGGCTTCTTACAAACTTAAAATCCCCTTTGCAATACTCAGCCCTTTGCAGGATCCCGTTACGGCAAGAATACCTTTCAACCCAGTAGCAGAGGCCTACAACTCTGCCTATATCCGTACTAACGCAACCATCTTTGAACAACTGAGCACAGTGATTCAATTAATGGCTCCATTATTTCAACATCTGTATAATGATAGGGGCTATATGCAACAACTTTTCCCAGGAGATCCTAACGCCCCCGCTGCCAATGAACTAATGAGTCAAGCAGAAGTCTACATTATTGAATCAGATCATGTGTTTGACTTTCCGAGACCAACAGTCCCGAATGTAAAACATATTGGGGCGGTGTCTGCCAGTCCAGCTAAAGAATTACGGGAACCATTTAAGTCATTTGTAGAGCGGTCAGAGAAGTCTGGAGTTGGCGTTGCTGTGTTGTCATTTGGGAGTTTGTTTATGAACCTCCCTAAGGTAACGGAAACAAAAATTGTGGCTGCATTGAAAAAACTTAAATTAAACACAATTTGGAGAGCCAATATCACCTCTCCCGATCCAGACAAGATTCTGACGTCTACCTGGTTACCTGTGAATGATCTTCTTGGACACAAAAATGTTAAAGTGTTGATCTCTCACTCCGGTGTTCACAGTCTTTATGAGGCTCTCTATCATGCTGTCCCAACTGTCTGTGCGCCACTTTTCTATGATCAACAGCAAAATGCTGAAAAAGCGGAACATAAAGGTTACTGTAAAAACATTGATATAATAAAAAATTCCACTGATGAGATTGTTAAGGCTATAGAATTTTCAGCATCAAATGAACAAATGAAACAGACACTTAGCAAAGCTTCTGAAATATACCGTCAGTTGTACAAGAACCCCAGAAAAGAAGCAGCCTTCTGGCTTGATCACGTGTTACGGTATGGGGGATCGTATATGAGATACAGCGGTCAGAAAATACCAATGATACTGTTTATTTTGGACTACATTTTGGTCTTCTTTGCTGGGATAACAGTTTCAGTATGTTTTGTTCTCAGTGCGTATGTTGTTAAATTGTTATTCCATTTGTGCAGAACAAGACGCCAGCATGTGAAGAACGACTGACTTCTGTGTTGTAAGCCAATTGAATAATTATAAAATGCTTTTTGCATTGAATTTAGATGATTCTCTTTTTCTATGTATCATTTTTGCATGTTGATATGCTGAAGAGATGACTGAATAGGTTAAACATGTTGATATGCTAGAAGAGATGACTGAATAGGTTAAACATGTTGATATGCTAGAAGAGATGACTGAATAGGTTAAATAACGGGACCAACTATTCGGCCGAATATGAATAGTGTATAGTGTATAAAATATTTCTGGAAAAAAAAAAAAAAAATATTCATAATGTCAAATATGCGCTGAACTTTTATTTCACATAAAGTAGCACAGAATAGTCATCTTCTTCTATAGCATTCTGAGCCCTTGAGGTTTACTGTTGCAGATATATCTCATCTCCATTCATCTCTCTGGCTGGCCTTCTCTTCACAATTTGTGACACCAGTTGTTTGCAGGTCTGACTGGACATTATCTCTCTATCTTCTTTTTTGTCTGCCTGTTATGTAATGTTCTAGATAAGTTTGTTCTCATTGTTAAATGAATAGGACAACTTTTGGCATGTGTAGTTTGTCGAGATGATCATATTACATCATGTTTTTTTTTAAATGAATTCGTATAAAGGTAATTTAATTTTAACTGTTCTTTGCCATACATAGATTTCAGAGGTGACTTACCTCTGTGTATGAAAATGATACCAGCTCTGAAGAACATGCAATATTCATTGTTCCTTTTTTGAATACATCTTCATCATGGGATCGCACCAGCACTCTTCGAAAGAACATTGTCGATAAGATGCAATGCGTGGGCATGAAAACTTGAACCCATCTTAAGGAGCTTGCCCCAATATTCACTATAATGATGGGATTTACCAAAGGGCTTCCTATATGACGGGGTAGGATCAAGGATCAGTCAAGTGAGTAGAACCCGAGAAGAGAATGCTCACAAATTCCTGTGTTTAACTGAACTGTTGAAATGTGACTACCTGTAGAAATGAGAGAAAGGTTTCAAGGTAAGAGAGGAGATCGAGTTAGTTGGTGTTTGACAGCCAGAGTGAATGGTCTAGTTCTGTGAGAGGTGTGAGTGCTACGAAGAATAACTGATGAACGGGTGAACAAGTTCATGATTCCTTAGGATGAATGCTTGAGGAGAAGTTATCTTGATTATTACCCAGAATGACAAAGAATTATGGCACTGTGTTGAAGATGCAAGCACTTCGCTGATCCTTCACATGAATGGAACCATAATTTTGCAAGGTAATAATAATCTGAAGACCATATGCATGTAATGTAATCATTGATGAATGATCCTAGTACGACGAGTGATAACAGAAGATTAGATGATATTTCTGTCGGAACTACAATAAAGAGAAGAAACTGACAATTGGTGTCACGTCAATATATGTGTCTTCACCATCTGAATGAGGATACATCCTTAACTTCTAGGTTTCTAACTAGAACATAAAGAAAGCAACCTCGCAGATATGGGAGCTTGACAATAAGGACTCCCGAGTTGACAGCTGAAACAATTATATTTTGAACTAATATACTTTACAGTGAGAAAAGACTGGAACGGTGACCTGTCAGCTGTAAGGCGGTGTCTAGTTATCATGAAGAGCAGGTGATAATAGGCAATTTAACATAAACATAAGTTGCAGCAGGCAGGTCACGATCAAGAGATTGACAGGAACTCCACCCATTTGTTCAGTGAGAAAATCGAACAGTGTGTTTTGACTTAGGCTACACACTTTGTACAAACAAAGAGGCATTACATCCTACAAAAAGAACAGTGAGTAGGAATGAACAGTCACTAAAATAAAATCTCAGTTTACGATTATTATTTCCCAAGTTTACAGGTTAAGCCTGGTGCAACATACAATACACAGCAGAGACGAAAAGTCAAAAGTTGTCTCCGGCTGCCTAAATAATTTCAACTCAGGCATTCGCTGCAGTGGGGTCGACAAATTGACATGTGTGTCTAAAATCAAATGCAGGAATGAAAGCTACAATAAATGAAGGCAAGAATGAGTGGCTTGTACTCAACTAGAATAGAAAGAACCATCTCAAAGCGGTGTGAAAGAGGTAAAATACTGATAGTTTATATACAAAATTCATATGAACAGTTACAACTTGTGTGATTTCAAGGAACAGTTACAATCTGCATATGATTAGATTTGTAGAATATATGTGACAGTTCATAGACTGTCAGTACACTAAAGACTGTTGAGCAACATTGTCAAGGAACAACACAAGGAACTATAGGAGGATTTCTTTTGTGCTATTGCAGCGGAAAATAATTTAATTCCTGAAGCATCAATACAAGGCAGAACTACATATCAATGGAGGAAGAGGCCATGTATTCAAAGGGATGTAGTTCTTTGTAGAATTAGAATAAAGTTAAATAAAATACCAAACTTGGTAGGTTTATTACATATTGAAGTTCTAGAATACTATTATTGATAATGTCTTATGATGAATATTATTTGCATTCCTACTAGACATTTCCTTGCCTGATATGAGCGATGGTATAATTTTGAGTACATGCTGATATAATTAATTGTTTTACGAGCAATAACTTATTAACATCACCATTAACATTCCAGGGAATTTTCTGTTGTTAATTTTGAATTATTCAGTGATTCATCAACAGTCTGAAGGACTTGATATTACTAATTTTGAATTATTTTCAGATTCGTCATCATGTATGATGATATAGGTAATAAATATGAAATCAAATGATTGAACAAAAACCTCTTTGCTATAGAAATCGGGAAGGAACACGTGCATCAAGCAAAAGAAAAGATAATTATTTGCTATATAAATCGGGAAGGAACACAATCATCAAGCAGAAGAAAAAGTAAGTATTTGTTATAGAAATCATAAAGGAACACAAGCAACAGGCAGAAGAAAAGATAATTATTTGTTATAGAAATTGGGAAGGAACACAAGCATCAAGCAGAAGGAAAAAGTAAGTATTTGTTATAGAAATCATAAAGGAACACAAGCAACAGGCAGAAGAAAAAGTAAGTATTTGTTATAGAAATCATAAAGGAACACAAGCATCAAGCAAAAGAAAAGATAATTATTTGTTATAGAAATCATAAAGGAACTCAAGCATCAAGCAAAAGAAAAGATAATTATTTGTTATAGAAATCATAAAGGAACACAAGCATCAAGCAAAAGAAAAGATAATTATTTGTTATAGAAATCGGGAAGGAACACAAGCATCAAGCAGAAGAAAAGATAATTATTTGTTATAGAAATCGGGAAGGAACACAAGCATCAAGCAGAAGAAAAGATAATTATTTGTTATAGAAATCGGGAAGGAACAAAAGCATCAAGCAGAAGAAAAGGTAATTTTTTTGTTCTAGATATTGGGAAGGAACAGAAGCATCAAGCAGAAGAAAAGGTAATTTTTTTGTTCTAGATATTGGGAAGGAACACAAGCATCAAGCAGAAGAAAAGGTAATTTTTTTTTCTAGATATTGGGAAGGAACACAAGCATCAAGCAGAAGAAAAGATTATTATTTGTTCTAGATAATTCATTCTCTCGTGATGTTGACCACAACGCAAATAGATGGCCGATTATTCTTCGGCCTTCCAACCCCCAACTAATGCCATGTCGTTATATCCTTCGCTTTCACATGCAGTTTTAGTCCTGTCTTCCTCATCTTTTTAACCTCACTCTCTAGCTCGTTTCTTCATTTTTTTTGGGGTAGTCTACCTTTATTTCAGTGTTCCTGTGGGTTCCAGTGCAAAGACAGTCTAGTTATATTGTTTTCAGGTTTTCTCAGCGTGTGTCCAATCTCACTCTAGCATCTTTTCTTCGCCTCTTGGTGCACTGTAACTTGTTTAGTTTTCTTCCAAAGCTCCATGTTAATACCATCTATTCTGGGCAGGCACAAGTTGGGAATATTTGTAGTTTATGAGCAATTTCCATATTTGTTTTCCATGCTTCCGCGCCGTACGACATGACTCATTTCACATTAACATTTAAAAGTTTCAGTTTAGTATTAGTTTTAATTTCTTTCCTTTTGTAATTATATTGTTAAATCTCTGTCAGTTCACCCATCTTGAGCTCCATCACTGCCCAAATGTACACATTTTTGAGAGCATGCATCTTCCCTGTGGCTACATACGGATGTGAGTCGTGGACTATCTTCCCTGTGGCTACATACGGATGTGAGTTGTGGACTATCTTCCCTGTGGCTACATACGGATGTGAGTCGTGGACTATCTTCCCTGTGGCTACATACGGATGTGAGTCGTGGACTATCTTCCCTGTGGCTACATACGGATGTGAGTCGTGGACTATCTCTCAGTCCTTAAGAAAGAGAATAGGGGCTTTTGAGCTGAAATGCTATACAAAGATTCTCAGAATATCTTGGACAAAGAAGATAAGAAATACTGACATCTTGAAAGATCTGAACATCAAGGAAGATTGGCTAATAAACAGCATCCTTTCTCTGAAGCTAAAATATTTTAGTCAAATCAAGCGCCACAAAAAATTGGAAAAAATTATAGCAGAAGGCATGGTACCAGGAAGGAGGGGCAGGGGCCGACCGACATGAAGAAGGGCACAGGATGTAAGTGACTCCTTGAGTGTGAAAGTACATGAGGCGGGAGAACTGTTAATCTATTAGCTTTTTATCATTAGCATCTTTTACTCCTTGCAAAACATCCTACTTGATATTTTTCAGGGAGCTGACAGTAACATTATTCCTTTATAGTTTTCACACTTCTTTAGATCACCATTTTGTAAAATATTCACAAGATATTCTCTCCAGTCTGCTGGTAATTCTTTGGTCTCCCATATTTCATTAAATAATGTATGCAGCAATTCTCCTGAAGTTTTTTTATTCGTCTTAATAACTTCTACTGGGATACCATCTGGACCTGCAGCCTTTCCTTCCTTTAGAAAACTAGCTTTCTTAATATCCTCTTTAGATGATATCTCACGGTTGATATCCAGCTCCACTTCTAAAGGCTGAATATCCTAATAGTAACGTTATGGAAAACGAAAGGTAATAGGAGAGAATGTGAAGCATACAGAGGTATATCACTACTGAGTCACGTAGGAAAGCTGTTCGCCAAATTACTAGAACAGAGAGTTAGACCCATAGCTGAACGACAGCTGAGTGCATCACAATTCTGTTTCAGAAAAGGCAGAGGGTGTACAGATGCATTATTCACTCTGAGGCAAGTGTGTGAGAAAGCCATTGAGTATAATACCAAACATAATATTGTGTTTATAGATCAGGAAAAGGCTTTTAATAGAGTGGAAAGAAACCAACTGTGGTCTGTTCTTGAGGACTACGGGGTACAAGGTCAGTTACTAGAGAATATCATAGCCATGTACCACACAAGCTGGAGTGCAGTAAAAACACAAGAAGGCATATCAGATATGTTCATAGTCAACACAGGTGTGAGACAGGGATGTGTGCTCTCCCCACTTTTATTTAAAATCTATATAGACAGAATATCTAAAGAAGCAAGTTCTGATACAGACAACATATACCTTTATAATCATGAGGAAGTAAATATATCAGGAGAAGTTATCGATTCACCCACATTAAATGAACTACTATTTGCTGACGACTAGTGCTTGTTCTGCCCTGAAGAAGATAGACTGCAAGACCACATTAACAGGTTAAACTCAGCATGCAGTAAATACAACACAAAGATCAATGTAAACAAAACCAAAACTATGCAAGTTAGTAGAACCCCTGCCCCACTACACATACAACTGAATGGTTCTGCCCTGAATCAAGTTAGGGAGTTTAAATATCTAGGAAGTATGATCACGGAAGATGGTAGAATTGACAGAGAAATAGAAACCAGATGTCAGAAAGCAAGTGCACTTATATACCAATTGTCACCATTATTAAGACATCCAAGCATAACTATGAGTGCAAAGAGACAGATTATTAAGTAGCATATTCATTGCAACATTAAGCTACCAGTGCCAAACATGGACACTATCTAAAGCCCATATACACAAAATCACCACCTGCGAGATGAGGTGCCTGAGAAAAGCAGCCAACCTAACCATCCGAGATCGAGTGAATAATGAAACTATCAGACAAATTGTGGGAACGACACCTTACACTAGATTCATCGAGCAACAGCAGGTTTGGCCATCTCGTTAGAATGCAGCAAGATCAAATACCATCACATGCACTACATCTCAGAAGATCAACTACAAGAGCAAGAGGACGGCTGCGGAAAACATTGATTGACAACATTAAAGACACGCTTCGCCTTCACGGCATGACATTAGCCAGTGGCAGCCTACGTGCACTGGATCGCAAATTATTTCTCCCCACGCCGCTTTACGGCAGAAGTAGTTTATGATGATAATGATGAATATCCTGAGGATCCTCTAGGACTGGTCTATTCAGAAGTATCTCAAAATATTTAACTCATCTGTCCATCTGATCTTTAGTGTTGGTAAGTACTAGGGCTGTACCGAATAGTGATTTTTACTATTCGGCCGAATACGAATATCGGGACCAACTATTCGGCCGATTACAAATAGTGTATATCTGGTAATCCTAGTTTCAGCTTCATAGCAAACGGGTCACCCCATAGTTGCTTCGCTCCTGCGCCAACGAAAAACACACGTAGCTCACAGTGTCACGCCATGCACTCAACTCAGAAGCTGTGCGACGAAACTATATCCTTCCAGTCTACAAATGGAGCAAAAATGCAACGGCCACCGACTGGCAGGGAAAGAAAAGGTGGCCGTGCCTAGCGTCCATTTTGACCTGCAGCATTATATGAGGGTTAATAAACGGTCACCCCAGCAGTACCCTCATTATTAGCCGGGAAAGGGACTGAGGACATTACATCCACCAGCAGGCGTCGCCCCTACAACGACCTGCCTGCCTTCGTTAACGACTGTTCACCCAACAGCCATGCAGTTCTTTGGCACAAAGGAGACACCTTGAACTCTGGTTTCGGACTGCCGACTCCATACAAGATGTTATTTTATGTTTTGTTTTCACACTTGATGTCACTGCACATTGGGCATACCCATGCGTGCTCAGTTCTCCGAAGCAGCAGCGTCTCCAAGTATAGTCTATAAAATATAAAATACAGTATAGTGTATAAAATATATCTTTAAAAAAACACACACACAAAAAAAGCCACACACACACACATTTATAATGTCAAATGTATGCTGAACTTTTACTTCACATAAAGTAGCACAGAATAGTCAACTTCTTCTTTAGCATTCTGAGGCCTTGAGGTTTACTGCTGTAGATATCAATCGTCTCCATTCATCTCTCTGGCTGGCCTTATCTTCACAATTTGTGACACCAGTTGTTTGCAGGTCTGGCTGGACATTATCTCTCGAACTTATTTTTTGTCTGCCTCGTGGTCTACACCCATTCCTCTCTCAGTTGTATACAGTTTTACTTCTCTGACATTCTTTTAATATGCCCCAACCATTGTAGTCTGTTAGCTCTTATGATGCCAGTGATCAATGGTGGTTTAAACAGATTATGTGTTACGTTGTTGCTTCTCCCTCTCTATTCCCTGCAGTTAGTTTAGCATCTTTGATGGGTCCAAAGATTTGTCGTTAGACTGTTTTCGAAAACCTGTAATAAGGCCTCATCTCTTTTATTTCTGCTTCAAGTTTCAGAGCCATTTAAAACGACTGGTCTTTTCAACGTTTTATATATTTTGATCTTGGTATTGCGAGACAGACACTTTGACTTTAGCAGATGTTGAAGAAAATAGTACACTTTATTTCTAGACTGTATTCTAGATTGTATTTCTTCTCTCAGCGTGTTGGAACAGTTGAAGTTTGCACCAAAGTACTTATATGTTTCCGTTCGTTTGATTTTTAAATTATCGACTTGTATGTGGCCGGAGTTTATATTCTTTCCATGTCTAGTTAGTATTCGTACAGAATAGTAAACATTTAAAAAAAACATTTTATGTTCTGCATCCTTCAGTCAGTCCGTGGTAACTAATAACTAGGATTGAAAGACAGAACTCATGAAACGTCGAGGACCATTTAGAAAAAAAATTTGTTGAAACCATAAAACAAATCTGATATAAACTAAGTAACGCAAGAAAATCGTCGTTTATTGAAAACTAAACTGATATGTTACGTAAAGAAATAAAAACACACATCTAATCCCATCGAAGCTAAGAAGTGTGCCACCCGCCTTTCCAAAAGTCAAACAATGGATGCTGGACAACTAGGTTAGCTGCGTTTCCTTTACAGGATGTTGCAGAACCAACCCCAGCAGCGCCTGGCTGTTGTGTGGTTTCTCTAGGCAAATTTACGTACATAAATTTGCTATTGCTCTCTGGACGGTCGGCCCCCTGATTACACTGTCGAAACCAACGCAAGGCGCATGGCCCGCAGCTGGGATCGAACCCGGCACCCCAGTATTACGAAGCGTTCGCATCGACTTAGCCACAAAGCTAACTACTGGACAACTAGACATTTCCAAATCAGTTACGAACACGGTTTGCAGGAAGGCATTCAAGACATCGTAGACGCATCGAGCGCACACAGATCTGGAGAGTATCCATAGAAACATGTTCGTGAAGCAGAAGTGAATTTAGCCGTGCAACATTCATTGGCATGGGATGATATGTTGACAATCATCGAGCAAGGACTCCCAAGGATCTGTTTAATCGGAAAAAAGACCAAGTGAATGAGCTGTCTACGCCATTCTGATGATCTGTTGTTGCTAAACAAAGACATTAAGCATATGAGCTTGATGGGGTCGAGCTTTATCATCTTGGCGGATAGCATTAGCATATTGCCTCCAGAACAGGCAGAACTATTGGTCTCAAAATTGTGTTCCGATATTGTGGGCCGATCAGGTTGCCATGGCTAATGTTTAATGGGGTCCGGCCGTGTTTGTAGAAACCTTCCTAGATAATGATGGAACTAATACCATAACGATCCATCTCTCGGATTGTGTCATCAGTAAGTTGCTCTCCTGGTCCTCTCTAAACTCGAATCCTGCTATTATAAAATGACCCAATATGGCAAGCGAAGAGGACTTGATTACATTGTTGCCTTTTCTATGGAATATGCTGGCGTTACCAAGCAACAAAGAGCTGTGTGATGAGCACAACACATTTTCTGTTACTTGATGAATCTATAATAATTAACGGCCTCAAGGGACCCCCCCCCCCCCTCTCTCTCTGTTTATTTATGAGCATAAGTAAGAGTGATTCTGACTGCAGGATGTCGAACAGCCCGTCCACATTCAGATTAACGTCTGTGAACGGTGCTTTGACTGACATTAACATTGACAATTTGTCTTAACTGAAAGATGTGAACAAGTCAATGTTCGAATGACGTGGGGCTGATAACAAGAGGTACTGGTCATCATGTCCATTTGATGCATCTAGGGCGAACATGACGGTGGCGATTCTCCACACATCATGTGTCCTGAAATCTCCTCATAATTCTTTGGATCGTACAGTGTGATACCGAAAGCCACCTAGCCAATTAATGTATAGATTCACTTACGATCTACGCTTTAGACCTCATTAAGTAAGGTGTCCAGATTTCTTCTCAATGGAATGGTTTTTGCAAGTGAAGAAACAATACTAAGCCTGTTGGTTGTTAAACAAATTAAGAGGGAACTCTACTCACGTACAGTCGCCAATGCATTTTTAATGTCACCCAGGTTCCGTTTGGTGTACGGAAACAAAAACATTTGGAAATTGAACGTGTTCACTATGGTTGTCTATGCGTTGTTTTCATGCACCACGTCTATAGAGGAATTTCATTTGAGGATAGTGCACACACTTTTTACTAAAAAACTTTCTTCGTTAAATTATTCTATGCTTTTATATAAAAATGTATTTACGACAACAGGGTGATCCTTGACCTTTGATGAACAGTATAATTTATCAGAACCGAACTCGTGCAAACTTACATAAACATGTCAACCTGGTTGAGGAGTAGGTTGTTTCATGCATACTGATTATGCTGGACAACCCACTGGCAATGATAGTTACAAGACAAAGAAGAAGGCGTTATATTGGACCTAAAATAAGGAGAAGTTGACATAGAATCACCAAATACATCCTGAAATAGGAAACGTCTGGATTACATAGACAAAGATGTTTAGAGGAAACCCTGCGAAGCAGGACGATAAGATAGGCCAAAGCCACTAGATCAGATGCCATCCGTGATATTGAAAAGATTGTTCAAGATATAGCGGAATGGAGGAAGCGACTGTGAGTCCTACGTGACGTATAAATGGGACAATAGAATTAGGATGATTGTACTGTTTGTATGCACCTCTGTGACTACTACCTGCATGTTATCTCCCTTGATCAAAACGTCAAGCCGTCAAGGGTTTTATGAATTCTGGTATTTTTCATAGACAACATTTGCGGTTGGTGACAGAAAATATCGAAGAGGTCACGTATTGTACACAGAAGAACAGAAAACGATAACATAAAATACAGTTGAACTCTTCGTCTATAATGGGATAATATCTATAACTCATTCACCATCAGTTGGTAAGACATTATTAGCACAATCAACTATAATTCACAAGCAGTTGTATTCCTGACATGCAAAAGTTGTACTTCAGGCATTTCAGTCTGCAAAATTACGAAGTATTATCATAATCATGTGCCCTGTCAACTGGCGTAGGCGCTCATGCCTCCATAGATCGCGATCCCTGGTTGACTGGAACAGCTCTCTTGATGATATCCCTCCATGCCATCGTTTTAGACCATCCAGTATCATCTCTCTTGGTCTGCCTCTACCCCTTTTCCACTGATCTTTCCAGTTGTGACGATGTTCTCCATTGTCTCTTTTCTCATTATATGACCAAAGAACAGTTGTTGTCTCTTTCTTATTTTATATATAGAGATCTACTTTCATTAGCCTCTTTCAAGCAATCGTTGTTAGTTACTCTGGCCGTCCAAGGTATTCGTAACATTCGTCTCAGGAACCACATCTCTGTTGCCTCCAAATTCTTCTTAATTTGTTCACTGACATTTAAAGATTTGCTGCCATACATCAGAACAGGTTCTGTGTGACATTTTAGCACCCTCTTAACGTATACGAAGTATACGGATACTATTAACCGAACTGGGCAACCGTTGTAAGGTAGTTATGCAGTTGTTACCATCCCACTGTGGAGTTCCAGGAAATGAAAGAGCTGATAAACTAGCTAAAAAAAGGTGCAATTGAAGAACAACCCGACATAACAACCAGTCTGTTTTCAACATCATCATCATGTAGCAGGTCCTTTGCAGAACGTCGCTCTCGTCACAGTCTGCCTGAAAAAAACTCGGTCTCTCGCCAGTTCTCCCGCCTCATGTACTTTCATACTCAAGGAGTCACTTATATGTGTCCATCTTCGTGTCGGTCGGCCCCTGCCCCTCCTTCCTGGTACCATGCCTTCTGCTATAATTTTTTTCCAATTCGACGTGGCGCTTGATATGACCAATTTATTTCAGCTTCCGAGACAGGATGCTGTTTATTAGCCAGTCCTCCTTGATGATCAGATCTTTCAAGATGTCAGTATTTCTCCTCTTCTTTGTCCAAGACATTCTGAAAATCTTTCTATAGCATTCCAGCTCAAAAGCCCCTATTCCCTTTCCTAAGGACTGCGAGATAGTCTACGACTCACATCCGTATGTAGCCACAGGGAAGATGCATGCTCTCAAAATTTTAATTTTGATCTCCTTGCTGGTGCTTAACCATAGACTTTTAAGGCTGTTCAATCTTTGCATTGCTATGGCCATCCTTCTCTTCATTTCTGTCAGTCTCCATTGTTGTTTATTATAGAGCCTAGATATTCAAAGTTTGTGACATTTTCAATTTCCTTATTATTTATTGTGAGTTTTGGGTGACAGCCAGTTTTATCTGTGAAAATAACATCGTTTTCTTTAAATTCAAAAACAGATTTTGATCTTCACTGTGCATACAATATTAAATTTTATATTCCCTTTACGCTGTTCGAAAGTAGGACTGTGTCATCTGCGTAGCGATGTTCCGGAATAGGGTTGCCACCAATTTTTAGCGGATCATAACTGTCACAAGTCTGGTCATTTTGGACATTTCTCATTATATTTTCTGTGTATATATTGAATAGGTATGGTGAGAGAATGCACCCCTTTTTGCACCAATCAGATGTTTTCACCAGCTGCTCTGATGGCTGCTTGCTGTTCATGATAAAGGAATCACTACACTACGAGACTGAAATATCTAGGAAGCGAAAAAAGACAAAAAGGTATTGGCTGATAAATGTTATCTTGTTTCAGAAGCTGAAATATGAGGCTTATATTATACATATCACAATAGCTCTAATCGAGCAGTGATGTTTCCAGTGTTCTGTAGATGAGGCAGGGTCAATCACAAAGAAGTAAATACGGTCTCTTGGAAACATCTTGAAGAAAATACACAGGCGGTGCAATTAATGTGGGATCTATTGGTATCCCAGCAAGCAACGATGACAGCAACCTTCTGAAAAGGATCGTCTAAATAATGGTAATACAAGAATTAGGGATGGGTAGAATTAGAATCATATTTTACTGGTTGTGGCATTATTCAAACGGGAACAAATGATATTGAATACGATGTTATAAGAGTTGGGTGTTCACCTTTTGCTGCAGCAATCATATTGAAAATATGTCACAGTATTTTTACATATGTAAACAAACAAAACATGTAAACTCATCCAGTAAACAGAAAAGCTAAATGAACTGCTAGGTACTCGACACAATTTACGCGGGATTGTCCGTATCATCCCGAACCCCTGTTCATCCGCCCGTCCGTCTTCCCCCTCCCCCCCCCTTTTTTTTTTCTAAATCAGTTTCAGGAGGTTTGGATACTCTGACGTTCTGTTGCACCCGAGCCCAGATGGTCTTCATTATCTCCGCTTTATTATAAAATACCATCCTCTCGGGGGGGGGAGGGCAGCTCGTAGTCTGTTGGCCTGCTCATTGCCCCGCAAACCTGAAAAAACCTGGACAGGAAGACCATGATTTATGCTTCTGATTTGAATCTTTTCAAGGGGTGTAATTCCAGTCCAGGCTATGTGATTATACAGATGGCTCTGTGTTGAGGGGCAGACAAAGGGCATGGGGGTTGATAGTAAAAGCAAATGGACGTCGCTAAGTGCAACAAAGCCTGGCATATGATATCACAATGTCTAGTTTGAGAAATCATTGCTTCCTTACGCTGGCTGTTGTGGGGTTTCTCTAGGCAAATTTGCGTCCAGTAGTTTGCCATTGCCTCTGCACGGTCGGCCCCATGATAACACTGTCGAAACCAACGCAAGGCGCATGGCCTAAGCTGTGATCGAACCCGGCACCCCGGCATTACAAAGCGTTTCCATCAACTTAGCCACAGAGCCGACTGGATACCAGTGTACTACTGTGGTAATATTACACACGAGGCCTCGGATTCTTCCATGATGAAAAATTTATGTCTGAAAAAATTGTTTCGTTTTTTGTATTCATAGCACGGGGCACACTTTTATCTTACTCTGTCGAATCCATGCAATCAGTTGTGTGCCCCTTTATCATCAATTTTATTTGCTTCACCGCAAG
This sequence comes from Candidula unifasciata, assembly GCA_905116865.2. Taxonomy (NCBI): domain Eukaryota; kingdom Metazoa; phylum Mollusca; class Gastropoda; order Stylommatophora; family Geomitridae; genus Candidula; species Candidula unifasciata. The sequence goes on along the minus strand of CAJHNH020003609.1, from coordinate 29,898 downwards.
TCACTAATGATGCAATTCTCTGTCTCTTTAAGAATCGGTGCAGTCAACCAGTTGACAAGCTGAAATCTTGACTGTCTACATTTCTGGAAACCTGTTGGTTATCTTTTGAAAATGCGTTTGAATAATAGGTCAATTTAAATGTAAACTTAAAGCGCTCACATGGTTGAAACATTTTAAAGGTAGCGTCGATATCTTGGTACTTAGCACTGCGAAGTTGCTTAGAGTTGTTTTCAGAAGCTTTTGCACCAGCATAAAGAATGTTTTTACGATCTTTAAATATATTTAGGTAAAGTAGACTCTGCAATCTCATGCTGTTCGCCGACTGTCGAGTAAGTGTTTGCTGTAAATAATGCAAAAAAGTCATTTGCTTTGTCATTATACATGTGTAAGATCAACAAATCAGACGCTGAACAATATATACAAAATCGTTTTTTGTGCAAAGATCTGAGAAAGCTGCCACTAAACGCAATGCCGTGAAGTACTACAGTGGAACACTGAGGGGAGTCAGAGAGAGAGAGAGAGAGAGAGAGAGAGAGAGAGAGAGAGAGAGAGAGAGAGAGAGAGAGAGAAAGACAGAGAAGGGGGGGTAGAGAGAAGAGTTTAAAGAGATAAACAAAAGGGGGAGGGGAGAAGTCATCCAGTTCAGCAGGACAATCCACTTGGATGAGATTGACGAATAAAAGCCGCTGTTGCAAAAAGAAAATTCACCGTTGCATGCGTGAACGCTATTTGTGTGATAAACTCCAGTACTGTGTGATAAACTCCAGTACTGTGTGATAAACTCCAGTACTGTGTGATAAACCCCAGTACTGTGTGATAAACTCCAGTGCTCGGTGATAAACTCCAGTACTCTGTGATAAACTGCAGTACTGTGTGATAAACTCCAGTACTGTGTGATAAACTCCAGTACTCTGTGATAAACTGCAGTACTGTGTGATAAACTCCAGTACTGTGTGATAAACTCCAGTACTGTTTTGTGTGGATAGGTAGTACTGTACCATTAACGCCATGGAAGCAGACTCTAGTTATGCATAATCATATTCAGCGTCTGCTATGGAATACGTGCAATTTACGCAAGTCTCTGGAACCATGGTGACCTAGTGGTTGCATGCCCCTACCAGCTCGAAGGTTTTGCGTTCAAATTCACAACAGGTGTATTTTGGGGGGAAATTAACTCGACTCCTGAATCGGGAATAGGATATTTTGTGGGAAATAAAGACTGCACGTGTAACGTTGCCGATCGAAGGACAGTCAGTGCATACAGATAAAAGCCTAGCCAAATAATACTGTATACCAAAAATACATATTTACTCCAAATAATAGTGCACGCTCTTCAGAGCTAGTCTTTTTTTTTTTTTTTTTACAGAAAGGAAAGTGACCTCTGCAATCCATGAATATTAAATAACATTCTGAATTATCATTACACGAATTGTTAAAAAAAAAAAAAAAAAAAAAAAAAAAAAAAAAAAAAAAAAAAAAAAATTTAGATGATCGTCTGGTCAAACTATACGTGTTTAAAGTTATCCTGTTGATTTTAGCAACAAATACGAACTAACTCTTCTAGAGCATTACATAATAGAAAGCTGCGTTAGAATGATACAGTACAGATAAAGTTATACGAAACACAGCCGGTGCACTTGTTTTGGATGTTGCCAATTGCATGGATTCATCATCGTGGCATTTCCTTCTCTTTGGCAATAACCAAAGTTTGTACTCTCCACTGTACCTACACGGTTAAATTTATTCTTCTTTCAAAGAAAAGAAAAAATGCTCATGAAAATGCTATTCATCAACATGTTTAACTTATTCAGTCATGTCTTCCAGCACATTGGCATGTAAAAATGATACACAGAAAGAAAACAAAAATCAGCTCTGCTCAATGCAAGCAGTATTTAATGATAACAAAACGTTTTTCAGCTAACTTATTGGAGTATTTCAAGTCAAACCAACAACTTTTGATGTAAAGCACCATCAGGAAACCAAGTGGCTTTTATGTAAACATGTGCACAGTTTGAAAGAAAACAATTCATGGCTGATTTCATAATTATTCAATTAACTTGCAATAAAGCAATCAGTCGTTCTTCACATGCTGGCCTCTTGTACTGCACAAATGGAATAACAAATTAACAACAAATGCAATGAGAACAAAACATACTGAAACTGTTATCCCGGCAAAGAAGACCAAAATGTAGTCCATAATAAACAGTATCATGGGTATTTTCTGACCGCTGTATCTCATATACGATCCCCCATACCGCAACACGTGATCAAGCCAGAAGGCTGCTTCTTTTCTGGGGTTCTTGTACAACTGACGGTATATTTCAGAAGCTTTGCTAAGTGTCTGTTTCATTTGTTCGTTCGATGCTGTATGTTCTATAGCCTTAACAATCTCAGTGGAGGAAGCTTTTGTTATATCGATGATTGTACAATAACCTTTATGTTCCCCTCTTTCAGCATTTTGCTGTTGATCATAGAAAAGTGGCGCACAGACGGTTGGGACAGCATGATGAAGAGCCTCATAAAGACTGTGAGTACCGGAGTGAGAGATAAACACTTTAACATTTTTGTGTCCAAGAAGATCATTCACGGGTAACCAGGTAGACGTTAGAATCTTGTCTGGATCGGGAGAGGTGATATTGGCTCTCCAAATTGTGTTTAATTTAAGTCTTTTCAATGCAGCCACAATTTTTGTTTCCGTCACCTTAGGGAGGTTCATAAACAAACTCCCAAACGACAACACAGCAACGCCAACTCCAGACTTCTCTGACCGCTCTACAAACGACTTGAATGGTTCCTGTAATTCTTTAGCTGGACTGGCAGACACCGCCCCAATATGTTTCACATTCGGGACTGTTGGTCTCGGAAAGTCAAACACATGATCCGACTCCATAATGTAGACTTCTGCTTGGCTCATTAGTTCATTGGCAGCAGGGGCATTAGGATCTTCTGGGAAAAGTTGTTGCATATAGCCCCTATCATTATACAGATGTTGAAATAATGGAGCCATTAATTGAATCACTGTGCTCAGTTGTTCAAAGATGGTTGCGTTAGTACGAATATAAGCAGAGTTATAGGCCTCTGCTACTGGGTTAAAAGGTATTCTTGCTGTAACAGAATCCTGCAGTGCACTAAGAATTGCAAAGGGGACTTTCAGTTTGTAAGCAGCCGCTACTCTTTCATCAACACTGGGAAACCAGTCTAGGACTAGGAGATCAGGCTGCAGACTTTCAAGAAACTCTATAAACTTGCCTTCCTTCATTGATTTTAAGTAAACTTCAGACACTTCATCGCCATATTTCCAAACCCAGTCCCAGTTGGGTTCGGTTCCGGTCTCGACCGCTTCGTTAAATGTTGCTTCTAAACGTTGAATAAGTTCCTCTTCAGACGGCTCCCATTTGTCTTCGTACTTGAATGTGGTCACCCCTGAATAACTTTCTGCATTCCTCTTGTAGAGAGCAGATGGTAAACCCACCCACACTTTGTGTCCAAATTTCGCCAACTCTTCAGCAGTAAGAGCATGAAGCCGTGCATGACTTGTCACTGCTACCGGTAAAAACACCACGTTTTTACCCTCACTAAAACGTGCTTTTGAGATCATAAACAGGGTAACAATCCAGAAGTTTGATGAGGCTGCCATTGCTGACCTGGAATAAAACAGTTGCACATCAATTATAGATACCTGAGACTACACATAGGTAGCGAAAAAGTTAAGATACAATAGCATATTTTTCATACTCTCAGACTATCCAGGAGTATCACAGGGAAATGCTAATTTCTGGCATATTAAATTCAAACTCATCGGTGTATGTGGCTTAGGCATTGCGAACGCGTTTCATAATTCCGATTGAGCGTTTGATCGGTAGATTTGGTAGACCAGTATTTCGAACGTGCTATCAAGAGCCAACCGTACGGTTAACAAACTACTCAACGCAAAATTGTCTAGCGATATGCCCGGAATTGTGGTTGGTGGGCACAATATCAACAATTGACGTTATGCTGATGACACAGTCTTGATAGCAACAAGTCAGAAAGAACTGCAGGAAAGGATAGACATTGTGGTGTTAGAAAGTGGAAGAATGGACCTCAGTTTGAATAATGGGAAGACAGAAGTAATGGTGGTATCAAGAAACAAATTTTCCTAAAATGTGGTAATAAAAGTCATATGGTTTTATTTTAGGACACGTACAGAAATTGAAGTATCTGGGCACATGGATAAGCATCAGATGGAAGAGGCATAAACTGAAATAATAAAACAGAATTGGACAGGCAAAAACTGCATTTTATAAAATGAAAAACATCTTGTGCAATATATCCTTTTTTCATTGGGAGTTAGAAAAGAATTCTTGCTTGCTATAATACATCCAGTTTTAACATATGGATTGTGAATCCTGGACAATCGGTAGGACAGGCCAAACACATTTTTTAGTGGCCTCAGAGATGTGGTTTTACAGAACAATGCGTAGATACCTTGTACAGCTAAAACAGAGGCAAAACCAACATGTTTTAAAAAGAGGCGGGAGCCCGAAGACAAACTTATCACTGACATCAAAGGGAAGGAGACAGTCCCATCATTTTTTCGGCCATGTTATGAGAAGAGGGAAAATATAACTGTTGTGACCACTGGAAAGATCTGTGGAAAAACTGGGATCTAGAGGAACGACAACGAGAGAAGTATGCTTGACAGTCTTGTTGCATGGCATGGGGGTTTTTCGGCACCCGAACTGATACATGCTGCAGGAGATCGCAGGTTATGGAGAGGCATGATCGCCCACGCCAGTCGGCAAGGCACCTGATGATGATGATGATGATGATGATGATGATGATATTGCATACAGCAGAAATTGACTGTTTTTTTTTTTTTTTTTCAGTGCGCACACATGCGCAAACACACGATAGGGCTTCAAATGATAATCTTAAACGTGTGACAGAAATGTCAAAAACTTCGTCAATGAATGATAATCTGTCAGAATTGCTTGTTATGATATCACGAGTGTTAGGCCACGGACATCGAAGTTGGACTACAGACACATGACGTACCATAAATAGCAGTTTGACAGTTGGATGCCCCATTCTTTTACGATACATGTAAATCAAAGAGGAGACACGAATTGCTATCCACTTTTTTTTTAATCATTGGGAAGAGAGTTGGGAAAAGGGGGGGGGGGCAGTAGAAATTTATGGGAAACGGGTATTCTTTATAGGTAAGCATGTTTGTCAGTCTAGCACGTGTCCGAGTAAACTAGGAAGTTTCAGAACGTGGTGACTTCTGTGATATGCAGTTCACGACCATTCAGGTACACACTCGATGTAGTGACCAAAACAAGTCTATTCGCAGCCTTTGAAGGTCTGGTACAGTGGCACATCTTAACATCAATCAAGGCTCAGCACACAACATCATCCATAATGTGCTACAGTTCCGCAGTGTCTGCCATGTGGGTACCATGGCAACTTGCTACAGAACTGAAACAACGAAGTATAATTGTTTCTTAAAAACAATCGCGGATCTTTAAAACAGACGAGGGATGACTTTACGTTCTTGGAATTACTGGAGATGTGAAACTGGGTGTACTATCACGAGCCGGAACGAAGGAGTGCGAGCATCAGTTAATGGTGACATCAATTGTAACCGGAAACTAAAAACAGTAGTATGCACGCCATCTGCAGGGAAGGTTATACTGTCTCTTTTGGGATGAAAGAGATGTTATTTTAGAATCCTACGTACAAAGAGATAACATTGTCACCAGCGAAACGTATACAGATCTAGTGAGGAATGATTTTCTACCCGCAATCAAATGTAAACAATGTGAACTTCGCAGTAAAGGTGTCCTTTTGTAGAATGAAAATACTCGATCAAATACTGCCCGTGCAACAGCTGAAACCATCAAATTACAAAAGCGAGTGAAATTAGAAAGTACATTAGAAGCATAACATCTATAGTAAAAAGCAATTTAGGAAAATTTCAAAGCAAACGAGCACGAGGTAGACATTACACATGAGTGAAGGAAAACCAAGATGTTACCAGCAGCAGCAGAAAGGGCTAAAAAAAATGGAAATCCTGAAACAAAACTTAAAGTCAGACACTGATAAATGAGGGAAGAACGAAATCCATCCAAATGTCAAGATTGCAAGGAAAGAAGAAGCCCTATGGGAGGAATAAAACACCCACAGATAATGATGACGATAATGCAATATGAAGGTAGCTTGGCTGTGTACATTCCACTGAGGATCTTGTAGAGCATCCACACACAAGACACATAGTTTATTCATGACATGAAAATTGTATGTGGTTAACAGGTCTGTGCATCTTGTTCCATTAAAATTCGAATCCGAAATGGCCGTTTGAGTCAACGTGGTCTTTTTGATTCGCAGTCCTTAAAGTTTACAAAAAAAAGGAAAAAGGCATTACTCTGATAAATAACTGTCCCCAAATTAACGAGGGCCGAAAACATACCCTAGACAGGGAATCAGTCTATATGCCAGGTGCTAACTTACGGGGACTTAAATTTCGACTTCCCGGTGACTACCGCCACCCTCGCCGAGAGAGTTCCCACGCCGTTACGCGCGGGCGTGGAGCGGGCTAAACTAGATGGCTGGGACTCCCCCAACCGAGCAGCAGCTACCGAATCTCCTGCAGGCTTCCTTCATTTTATTTGCTCGTGAGTCTCAGCCATTAGTTTATCCCCGCTCCAACGCCACCAAGATACTCGTCGGCGGTGGCGGTAGGTCGCCGAAGAAAGTGCGCAGTTAGTTGACATGTGACTGAGGCCCTGTTAGGGTATATTTACGGCCTTGATAATTTGGGTTCGCTATTCGGAGGATAGCCAAAAAAGAAAAAAAAAAAAAAAAAAACAATTACAAAGAAACAACTGACTGAAATCGCAGCACAGTTTTCAGACATGTATACTTAGCAAGCTAGATCGAATATCTTTTGATATGCCGCGTATGTTTGTGTATGGGATATTAAAACATATTTTTTTAGAAGCTCTGTTTCCGTTTCAGTTTTCCAGCCCAAGCTGGTTTCTGTATTTAGTACTAAATTAATAAAAAAGACCCAAAACCGAAATGTATGGCGTGCAACTCTACACAAAGGTGCGGATACATGTGGAGCAAACAGAACAGCAAGACTGATTAAGAAAATGATGAACAGAAGATCCCCTCATTGCCACAACACTCGTTTCCTGTCCTCACTGTCCAAGAACTTTTCGGGCCCGCATCGGCCTCATCAGTCATCGTCGTACTCATACTTGATGAAAGAGAGTGGTCATCATCATCTTGATGGACAACACACACACACACACAATAAAAAATACTGATCGAAACGTTAAGCTGTATCTGTGTGTGTCTTTTCCCTCCGTCAATTGAGCTTCCCAGTCACATTTTAAGCTACATTTAGCATTTACTGTGCAAATATAATAAAACGGGTAATAGTACACATCTTAAAGAGACGTCATCTGCCAAGCTCAGTTAAAGTGGTGTCCAGTACTGAAAACTTCTCAGACAGGTGCTCATTGCGTTTATCCATCACCAGCAGGCCATGACATCATGTAACCCTGATAAGCGGGTACTCTACTCCTGTCTTCGAGGAATCCCGCAGGCTAGTGGAGGGAAGGAAGCACCTTAAATCTCCTGTTGTTAGAGTTTACTCTACCCCGATTCCTTGAAGTGGTAGGACTCCACATATTCTACGTCACGACAAGTGAGCTGGAGTGGTAGATCTATCCCTTACCCTTTGTCTTTCCATGTGATTGCCAATGGAAGCAACTATTATCATTGGTTCACCTATAATTGTCTGTATCAAAGAGTGCCCTTCGATTGCACGCGTGCACACACACACACACACACACACACACACACACACACACATACACACACACATTGTTGAATGTATCTTTTTTAAAGCATGTTGCGAGCAACAACTAACACATCAAATTATTTAAATATTTCAAAAAGTGAACAACTATCTTCTGTAGAAAATGGTCCATGTGTGTGTCTGTGAAAATGTCATGCTACATACACAATGCACAAACCTGGCACCTGATGGCCTTCACTAAACCAGTGCCAGCAGTGTCGCGACACATTTAAATATCTGAGAGTTATCAGTCCCGGATGTATGAATCCATGGGCGGCGATTGTTGGAACCTAAGAGAGGGCAAAGTAAAGTTGCTTAAAGAGCTTATTGTCATTGTCATTTTTAGGGTGAAAAACAAAAACAAAAGCAACAGGGGATGGGGAGATATTTGACAAAACCTTAGAATATAAAGACTGCTTGTTGTATACAGCTGAGATATTTTAGAGCATCACTTTAGTTGTATATACAACTATGTGTGCCCGTGTCGTCATATTTCTAAATAGTCTATTGTATGGTTGTGCTCTTTTCTCCAGTGCTGTATATGTCTACACACATCTGTGTGTACCTGCTTATTTTATCCCCCCCCCCCCGCCGCCTTTCCAGAAACCTGCTCCCCTACCCCACTTTTCAATCATTTATTGTTATATTCAGAATGTAATACTATAAAAGGCCCCGGGGGGGGGGGGGGGGGGTTAGAGGGGAGTCTGGGGATCCAGTAGACAATACTGTTTCTCGGACACTAGAATACTTATGTCAATTTAAATGCAGTAAAAGGTTAAAGGAAACAGTCCTGAAAGGTTGAAGGGAACAGCCATGAAACGTATGGTTCCTTTAAAAAAAGAAAAGAAGAAGAAGCAGTTGTAGTCCAGCACGACAATGGGCACAGGAAATAAAGAAAAAGTTGTCTTTGATGTTCTTCCATCAAGTTTATGTGACTTCTTCTTTGTTTACCTGCTGTAAGCTTCAGCTGAAAGTTCTGGTTGTTTGTGCATTTGGACTTTGGCTTTGTGCTAGAGCCTGAGTTTTGCATCTACATCCGATTTACAGTCTTATTTGTTTGCAGTTGATTTTTCCTTGCCGCTCGGGCAGATGCATTCTGACTTCGAAGGAAGTCCCTAATTATTTGACTCCTGCAACAAGCTTATTGGGGAGGCAGTGGATCTGTTCTGTTGTTGGCCACAATAAGTTCACGGAGGCCACAGGGGAGGCAGTGGATCTGTTCTGTTGTTGGCCACAATAAGTTCACGGAGGCCACATGGGAGGCAGTAGATCTGTTCTGTTGTTGGCCACAATAAGTTCACAGAGGCCACATGGGAGGCAGTGGATCTGTTCTGTTGTTGGCCACAATAAGTTCACAGAGGCCACATGGAAGGCAGTGGATCTGTTCTGTTGTTGGCCACAATAAGTTCACGGAGGCCACAGGGGAGGCAGTGGATCTGTTCTGTTGTTGGCCACAATAAGTTCACGGAGGCCACAGGGGAGGCAGTGGATCTGTTCTGTTGTTGGCCACAATAAGTTCACAGAGGCCACAGGGGAGGCAGTGGATCTGTTCTGTTGTTGGCCACAATAAGTTCACAGAGGCCACATGGGAAGGTTATGCGACTAAAATCCAAGTGCCTTTATTAGCATGCCGTTTTTCATTCTTATTATAAATTTCAATCCTGTTTCAAGGAAAGATAGAATACGAAATCACGAAATCAAACGAATGCTAGGGATAAAGCCAGTCCTACAAGTCATTTAAGAACAAAAAATAAAGTGGTTTGAACTTCTAACAAGAATGCCCGGGTACTAGCTGCCACAGCGAGCCACACTAAAATGTTACAAAGAGCGAGTGGAAGACCTCAGAAAATATGGAGTGATGTGTGTGTGTGTGTATATGTGTGTGTGTGTGTGTGTGTGTGTGTGTGTGTGTGTGTGTGTCTGTATGTATGTATGTATGTGTGTATGTATGTATAGGACATTTGATGACTCTCAACTCTCTTTTAGTTTGTAGTTAAATAATGTTCCACGTAGCTGTTATAAGCTGAAAAGAGTTCTACGAACATAATCAGTGGAACATTGTGAAGAACAAATCATGTTACGTTGTACAGAGCTCATGCCACTGTCCTAAAAAGGATGTCTACTAAAATTATATTACATCTTTGCTCAGTCATTCTTTTATGAATAATGAATTACATAAAACTGTATCATGTACACGGTGAAAGCAAGCCTGGATTAGATGTGCATGAGGCCACATTTCAATCTGTGCCAATGAAAACTAACTTAGTCCGCCCCCCCCCCCCCTCCCCCCCCCCGGCTCCCTCCCCAAAAGAAAATGGTCGAATGGTTTGGGGACAAGTTTGCTGAGTCACTGAACTTGTTCTAGAAAAGCACAGAAGGGTCAATTTTCAGCACAGCAGTCTGACTGTTAAATGATAAGCATTCTCTTACACTATTGCTGCTATTCTGAGATAAGATTATCAGCTCACTTCCTCATAGTCGTTCTATCCATGACAATTCTCAGGTACAATTATATAAATTTAGACTTAAATACTTAGTCGATGCCCTTCTACATTTGTATGTAGCGGTTTGCCAGTGAGACCGTCAGACTTCTCTTATCAGGATTTTATTTCTTTGTTCCATTCCATTCCTCATACATGATCACATTCCCGCCTCCACGTCTGCTGAGGTGACCGATTCTCTACCATTCTGCATAGACGTCCAAACTATCGTCACTGTAACTGATCTACTCAAGTTTGTAAGGCCTGGGTTTCAACATCATAACGAAATAGTTGTGAACTTTGCCCACCTCATGTCACCTGAACCACCTTTATCTGATACCTAATGTTTGAGGCATGAAACTGGCTTCTGTGAGTTGTTGTCATTGCTCATGACTAGCTCACACCTATAAGTCAAGACTGGCACAGAGAAGTATACAGCAATTTTTGTTCTCTGGCTAATGTAACTTTTGCCGAGAAAACCACAAATTTAATCAATACCCAAAAACGCAATTATTCTTAAAAAAAAAAAAAGAAAACAGTTCTAAACTGAGGGTGCTTACATTATGTACATTTTCCACATAAAACACTAAACGCCATTTAAAAGGTTCCCTTTAGGATTTGAGAGTCGCCGCAGTATAGCATTAAACTCTGGCCTGTTGATCTAATGGTCGTGGGTTAGGTGTGTCCTGTCTGTTGATCTAATGGTCGTGGGTTAGGTGTGTCCTGTCTGTTGATCTAATGGTCGTGGGTTAGGTGTGTCCTGTCTGTTGATCTAATGGTCGTGGGTTAGGTGTGTCCTGTCTGTTGATCTAATGGTCGTGGGTTAGGAGTGTCCTGGCTGCTAATCTAATGGTCGTGGGTTAGGTGTGTCCTGTCTGTTGATCTAATGGTCGTGGGTTAGGAGTGTCCTGCCTGTTGATCTAATGGTCGTGGGTTAGGTGTGTCCGGTCTTCTGATCTAATGGTCGTGGGTTAGGTGTGTCCTGTCTGTTGATCTAATGGTCGTGGGTTAGGTGTGTCCTGCCTGTTGATCTAATGGTCGTGGGTTAGGTGTGTCCGGTCTTCTGATCTAATGGTCGTGGGTTAGGTGTGTCCTGCCTGTTGATCTAATGGTCGTGGGTTAGGTGTGTCCTGCCTGTTGATCTAATGGTCGTGGGTTAGGTGTGTCCTGCCTGTTGATCTAATGGTCGTGGGTTAGGTGTGTCCTGCCTGTTGATCTAATGGTCGTGGGTTAGGTGTGTCCTGGCTGCTGATCTAATGGTCGTGGGTTAGGTGTGTCCGGTCTGTTGATCTAATGGTCGTGGGTTAGGTGTGTCCGGTCTTCTGATCTAATGGTCGTGGGTTAGGTGTGTCCGGTCTTCTGATCTAATGGTCGTGGGTTAGGTGTGTCCTGCCTGTTGATCTAATGGTCGTGGGTTAGGTGTGTCCGGCCTGTTGATCTAATGGTCGTGGGTTAGGTGTGTCCGGTCTTCTGATCTAATGGTCGTGGGTTAGGTGTGTCCGGCCTGCTGATCTAATGGTCGTGGGTTAGGTGTGTCCGGTCTGTTGATCTAATGGTCGTGGGTTAGGTGTGTCCGGCCTGTTGATCTAATTGTCGTGGGTTAGGTGTGTCCTGCCTGTTGATCTAATGGTCGTGGGTTAGGTGTGTCTGGTCTGTTGATCTAATGGTCGTGGGTTAGGTGTGTCCGGTCTGTTGATCTAATGGTCGTGGGTTAGGTGTGTCCGGCCTGTTGATCTAATTGTCGTGGGTTAGGTGTGTCCTGGCTACTGATCTAATGGTCGTGGGTTAGGTGTGTCCGGCCTGTTGATCTAATTGTCGTGGGTTAGGTGTGTCCTGCCTGTTGATCTAATGGTCGTGGGTTAGGTGTGTCTGGTCTGTTGATCTAATGGTCGTGGGTTAGGTGTGTCCGGTCTGTTGATCTAATGGTCGTGGGTTAGGTGTGTCCGGTCTTCTGATCTAATGGTCGTGGGTTAGGTGTGTCCTGCCTGCTGATCTAATGGTCGTGGGTTAGGTGTGTCCTGCCTGTTGATCTAATGGTCGTGGGTTAGGTGTGTCCGGTCTTCTGATCTAATGGTCGTGGGTTAGGTGTGTCCTGCCTGTTGATCTAATGGTCGTGGGTTAGGTGTGTCCGGTCTGTTGATCTAATGGTCGTGGGTTAGGTGTGTCCGGCCTGTTGATCTAATGGTCGTGGGTTAGGTGTGTCCGGTCTTCTGATCTAATGGTCGTGGGTTAGGTGTGTCCGGCCTGTTGATCTAATGGTCAGCTAGTTAGTTAGTTGGATTATCATAATTGCACTCCGGACATGTTTATAGGTGCTCAGATCCTCTCCTCAGTATGAACCCCAACGTACGATGGCCAATAGTACCAGTTCTATGTTGATTAACAAGTCTTATGGCGTGTCTGGTGTGTGTGAGTGTGTGTGTGTGTGTGCGTGCGCGCGCGCGCGCGAGCGAGCGCTTCTGTGTGTATATAAATCACTACTGTAGTGTCTTATAACTGTGTTGCAATAAGGCTCGCCTCTGCCAGTGCAACAACTAGATAATAGTCTATTAATCAGCATCAGTTTTCACTCAAAGTGCCGTGCTCGAGGCTCGACAAGTGTTGGCAAGTCAGGTTGTTTCCCCTGCCTGTTGAAAACCGACTCTCAGAGATAATGTTGACGCAGTCTCATTACTTTCATGATTTTGGTGAACAGTTTTATGGCTGGCATTTCCAAAGCAATTGTTGGCAGTATTTTACCTTCCATTACTTCCTTTTCCGTGTCAATGGGTGTTAATTCACAGTTTCACTGCGTCTCTACTATTGTAAATGTTAACCCCTGCCAATGTCTTTCTTTCCCCTCCGTGGGCGTCGCTCAATCTGAGCAAAGTCTGCCAGGTCTTAATAAATCAGCAACATTTCATTTTTTTTTTTTTTTTGAAAGCAAAACCCACACAGATTTCAAGCGACACCAGTCACATCGTTTAACTTGTAGTGTTCTCACACGAATCATTGGAGCAACGGATACCGGAAATAGACGAGTCTCCAGACTCAAGAAGGCGGTAGTCAATAATAATTAATAATAATAATTACACAACAGGAGCTTGCACAGCAGGAGTCTACCCATCATAAGTCAGGGGGAGTGGGGGGGGGGGTCGGCCTGGATCATGACGCCAGGCCACGGACATCCCCTGCTGCGCGAATTGGGCATACCTAAGACAAAAGAAAATGGTGGCTTTGCAACTTGGTATTGAGGTTTGGTGTATACATATGTCACTGCCTACCTTCACGATCAGAGTGACCAGTGTCCGGTTGATTCACCGGACAGACGTTAGACTTTGGCAGTTGACCGACTGACACGAGCAGACGTTTATCGGGCAACTTTGGCTTTAGGGATTTAAATGTTCTTTACGAGCTCGGACCAGTGTACCGAGGTCCACCCGCAGGACTTTCTGTTGTGTCCACAGTAAACTCGAAGTTCTTTCGGCAGCTTTACTCAGCTTTTTTAGTGCCCATTTATGCTCTTGTCCTCGCAAGCCCAGTATGTGGAGGTGGAGATTACCACTTTTGCGCCTCGACGGCGAAAAGTTTTACTTAGTACCTTTCGTCGCTTCTCGGACTGGACAATAATTCACTATACTTTTCGAGTTTGTATAGGTGCTTCTCCCCTCCCCACTCCCCCAACTCTTACGGCGGGTTAAACTCTTTCAGATGAGCTGGCGATCTGCCGCAGAGTGTAAAACCATGTCTAGTCTTTGGTCAGTCTTTCAGATGTCTTCGGGGTATTTCTCAAAACCATGCAGGTCAACCGCCAGTTACCAGTCCCTCGCACTATCAAGTTTGGATTGAGCGTATGCGACTTTGCTGAATGTACCTTTCGAAATCTTCCTAGCCTTGAGGAAGCGCATTTTGAAAAAAAAAGGGGGGGGGGGTTTGAGGGTGGTGGAGTGGGACGTTAGGACTGGCCCTTGCTGTTGGCCATGGTTAAAGTTACGCTGGTGTCCTAAATAATTATTCCTTTGTTCTGGCCGCGAAAGCCCAGGCACTTTTTCTTGTGTGGCGAACGACAGAACAAGCTCTGGATTTAGGTTTTAGGAAAATAAGCTACAGCTTAGAAGCTAAATGCAAGTTTTCACCTATGCAAATTTCTTCAAACGTTCTCTTTTTAGAAATGCAATTTTATTTATTATTTTGGGTATATTATATGGGGCTTTTATTTATTCTAAATTGTAAGACTTTATAAAATGAATAAAGTAATCAGCTTGATGTATGTCAACTTCCAACTTTTATCAACTGGGGTCGTCTCTGTCCGTCTTAGTGTGAGCTATATGGTAGATAGATATTATGTATCTGTTTCCACTACCCATTATAGTTAAATATGGATGTTCATACGATGTTTCTACTAACCTTGTGAGTGAACTGATGCACTTTAAAGATTACGTCAGTCAAAATTATCATGATGAAAAAACAAATTCAACACCAAATCATCACTCAAGACAAGAGTCAGTTTTCCCTAATGTTGAAGCATTATCTTGCCTAACAAATTGTTAGTGAGAAAGGGCATTTCCCCAGCTAGACAGACAGAGAAAGAGAAAGAGAGAGAGAGAGAGAGAGAGAGAGAGAGAGAGAGAGAGCGGGAGAGAGAGAGAGAGCGGGAGAGAGAGAAAGAGAGAGAAAGAGAGAGATAGGGAGATGAACTGAGAGCAATTCTGTCTCGAGAAACATTGTCTTCACCTAGCGTCATGTGAATAGCATGCGACTTGTTAAGCGGTATATCTTTTAATAACGTAATAAATAATTTTGTACTTTGACTGTCATGAAACAATGTTTTCAGTTGTAACTGAGAACTTTTTGGGCATTTGTATAATATAATTTATGTGAATTTGCAGACACTTGTCATTTTGTTTCCTCGCATCTTCAGTTTTCCGTCGTGTATTAATATGAGGTGGGGGTTGACCTGGGTGCTCTAGGGGTTGATGGCAGACTATGTAAACTTCAACGTTCACCTACCCCGAAGAAGCTAGCCAACCTTAACACTGGAGTTGCAGTGCCAAGCCCCTGAGCACACCCTCTTGTGACTACGTATCAGAAGATAATGCTGTGACGTGAAGGCATTTTTCTGCCAAGGGCCAGATGTCGACTAAATGAAGTTATAAGCGATATAAAGCACTGTTTTAAATAACACCAGCTAATCTAAAAAAAAAAAAGACAACTGTATAATATGTATGCCTTTCAAATATTTGTGCAATAACAATATATTGCTATTTAATTCTAACAAACTAATTAATCAGGAATGTGTCTGCAAATTCACATAAATTATATTATACAAATGCCCAAAAACTTCTCAGTTACAACTGAAAACATTGTTTCATGACAGTCAAAGTACAAAATTATTTATTATGTTATTAAAAGATATACCGCTTAACAAGTCGCATGCTATTCACATGACGCTAGGTGAAAACAATGTTTCTCGAGACAGAATTGCTCTCAGTTCATCTCCCTCTCTCTCTCCTTCTCTCTCTCTCTCTCTTTCTCTCTCTCCTGCTCTCTCTCTCTCTCTCTCTCTCTCTGTCTAGCTACGGAAATGCCCTTTCTCACTAACAATTTGTTAGGCAAGAATAGTTGTAATAATGCTTCAACATTAGGGTAAACTGACTCTTGTATTGAGTGATAATTTCCATAAACATAAGATACTGCAATATAAATATGAAAACGACTAGTGCGTAGGAAATCTATAGGAATTATCACATGCAAGATGAGCACCTTTTTGGGCTTGGGTATACCTGGCAGCCTAGGTTGTTTTTGGAGGAAACACAAAATCTAGCTCCGTCGGTACCTGAGCCAACGACCTCCGGTTCGGCAGGGAAGAGTCTAGCCGTTATACCACGGCGGCTTCCTTGATTGTAGGTGTGTGTGTGTGTGTGTGTGTGTGTGTGTCTGTGTTTGTGTGTGGATGTCACATAATGGATTTGCATTTCCATCTGAATGGAGGACAGTTTATTTAAAATAATAATAAACTACCTAAAATTAAGCGGCAGAAAGATGTGAAAAAACTACGACAGAGCGCCAACAAATTGAATACAGCTGCACAATTTGGGACGCAGCAAAAGTTATTATAGGAATGCATAAATAGCTAGGACGGGTCTCGAGAGGAGGAGAAAGTAAACAAAAAATGGAGGTAAAAGCATAACAAAGCGGAGACCCTTCTACACCACTGGTGGCCAGAGATGACCAGACATGCAAGCCAGAAGTGGAGATTGCAGAGACAGGCTTTTTACCTGCATTGCCAACATTGCAGCATGTGTTGGTAAGAGAACTTGGACACATGTATCTAACTGTGGATTTATTAATGCAGTGATGTGAGAAACACTTTTTAGCAGGAAAAATGAAGTGCATGACAAAACGGACACGGAAGTAACGACAACAGACCACCCGAATACAGTAGAACCTTGCTTAACGAGCACCTCTCATAACGAGTAATTTGCATAACGAGCAAAATAAATTGTTAAAAAAATGATTCGCTTAAAGAGCGATGTTTCGCATAACGGGTGGCGAGGAGAAGGGAAGTCCTGAATATTGTGCGCATGTTACATCAGTCTGTGTTTAACACTCGCTCCAGTAGCATCGTAGTGTCGCTTGTGATCACACATTTTTTTTTAAATTTGTGTTACATTGTGATATATGTACAGGAATCCGCCAAGCCTACAAGGTGATATCTCTGAAGAATTTAAGTTCATCAAGATCCAGTTTCTGCCTCCAAACACCACTCCGTTACTCCAGCCCATGGACCAGCCAGTTATTTCTAACTTTAAGAAGCTCTAAACTAAAGCACTCTTCGAGCATTGTTTTCAAGTGACTGAAATGACCAACCTCACTCTTAAAGAGTTTTGGAAAAATCACTTCCACATCGTTGCCTGCCTCAAGATCGACAAGGCGGGGGAAGGGGTTACCAAGAGAACCCTAACTTCTGCGTGGAAGAAGCTTTGGTTGGAGAGCGTTGTCGATTTGTGACTTTGAGGTGTTCGAGACAGTACCTGTGAACCTGTAGTCAACCAGATTGTGTCTTTGGCCATTATAATGAAATTGTAAGTGGATAACAGTGATATCGAAGAGCTTGTGGAAGAGCACAGCCAAGAGCTGACCACCCAAGAGCTTATGGCGTTGCATTGTGTTTCACAGCAAGAAGTTTTGGAGAAAAGTTTGTCAGAGGAGGAGGTAATAGAAAAGCAACAATCTTTTGGCGAAATAAGAAAAATACTGTTGCATCTTACATTGAGAAGCATAACACTAATAAGGAAGTGGCTATGCGCGCTGCAAATTTATATAATGATGCTGTATCGCATTTTCGCCAAATTTCGAAGCGTCGGCAAAATCAAATGTCTCTGAACATTATTCTATTTAAAAAAAAAATTTCTTTTTAATTAATTAGCTATGTATCATAATTATTCCGATTTTTTTTCTTTCAAATCGAATTCGCATTCGAGGTGGGTTCGTTCCGCGTTTGAAGAAAAGATGAAGATGATTCATTCTCCTTATATATGTATATAATTTTCTTTGAATAAACGTTATACAAAGCATTTTGTAAGTATTTTTTTTTCGACATTGATTTGATTTGATTTGATTCAAGAGTCGACATCACAGCATTCCCATAAGCGCTCCGTCCCCATCTACAGCAGCCAACGAAGAGTTCCGATACTAATGGTGCAAGTAGCTTTCTGATTAAACGTCCATCTTGCCTTTCCTCTGAGCCTCGAGCTTCTGCCAGAACCTCTCGTCACCCCCAACTGCACCAATCTCACCAGACTGTGGTGATCCATCTGCTCCTCCGAATTGTACACGCTCTCCCACAAGGCACTAACCACGTCTGCCCTATCATGTAGCAGTATTCCACCAAGTTGTGCAGAGCCAGCCAGTCTGTCTGCCTGTTCATTTCCCAACACACCGGCGTGACCCGGTGAAAAAATCCAGACAATACTCCTCACTCGTGTCCTCCGCAGCGAAGCATGCCACTCTGCATGCAGCATACCTGTTCTGATCTTCCTCAGCATGCTTTCTGAATCAGTTACAATCACGATGTGTGTGTTTGTCGTGTTCTCTAGCCAGTGGATAGCTGCAGTGACCGCCTCCACCTCCATTCTTAAGCTGGATGTTGTGGTATCATATGCTAGGCTCTCCTGCACCAAACATCGACCATTAACTTTTGCTAAGAAGCTCCAAGCACTTCTTTTGCCTCTTGACACTGAACCGTCTGTGTAAATGATCAAATCCTCTGAGCGAGCATTATCTTGAATTAATTGCTGAATTTCCATCTCTGTTGCACCTGCTGGCCAGTCTCTGCATTCCCGGCTCAGCGTGATTATGACTCTACACAAGTCTGGCTGCTCAGGTGGCACTTTGACCCACTCCTCTCCTCGCCTAATGTTCTCAAGGATGCAAACCTGTCTGATTGTGTCTTCTGCCTGAGCCATCCATGACCTCCCTCTTATCAGCCGCTAACCCTTAACTGCACCCAGAGCTTCATGCAGGGGGTGGTCTGTGTCTGCAGCTACCCTGAGATATGACTTCGCCTGCAGCACCTTGTGCCTACCTGCAACTGTCGGCAAACCAAGGATGTATCGTATAAACAGCACTGGGGTATCTCTGTCGCAACCCAGAATGACCCGCATAGCCGCGTTTTGTATGCACTCTAGTTTGTCCCTCTGACTCTTTGAGACGGTAAGCAGTTCCAGGCCATAATCCACCACTGACAGGATCAGGTGCTGATATAGTGTGAAAAGCATTCTCTGCTCTATGTCAATCGCAGCCATAGTCTTAAGTGCACTAAGTCCTTTTTGGCATCTCGTCACAACACTCTCCACATGGTCCTTAAATGACAGGCTCCTGTCAAATGTAATTCCCAGATACTTCAGTTTGCTTTCTCTGTTGACGCCTCTACCATCTACCGTGAGACTTGGGACATTAGTTTTAACGATTCTGTTGTCCAGAGAACGCCCCAAAACAGACGCCTTTTCCGGGTGGACGACAGCCCTCATTTCTGTACACCACTCAGTAACTTTGTCTACTGTCGCTTGTAGCTCCCGAGCTGTTTGTTCCCTCTCTTCCAACTGCCTATATGCAAGTATATCATCAGCAAAAGTCAGCATCCTTCCAACTCCTGGTGCTTCTATGCTTGCAATCTTGCTCGTATACACGTTAAAGAGCACAGGCGAGATGACGGATCCCTGTGGCAGTCCTGGGGCCAAAGTGCATGGTTCAGAGGTCCATGAGCCCAGTCGGAGAGCAACCCGACGTGAATACAGGACAGTTGCAACACAATTCTTCACAGACCTCTTGGGAGAAGCTTCCCCCTTTCCGAAAATTCTTGTAACTTTACAGCAACTATCTTCTCCAAGACTTTCCCAAATGTGTTTTGTAAGGTGATGATTCTAAAGCCACTAAGCTTAGAATGATCTTTAAATGGTTTTGGTAGTGGGATTAGATAGATAGCTGTGCACCCAGTCCTGTGGTACTGAGGCTGTCTTAATACTCTGGTTAAAACAGTCGGTCATCTCTGCTGGTCTATATCGCTCAAAGCCTTCATGTGACCATACCTGACTCCCTCAGGCCCTGGTGCTGTGTCTTTTGCTTTTTTCAAAATTTGTTTGATATCTTCCACTTGTATCATGTCTTCATAATGCATATTCTTTAATGTGCCAGCTAACTCCTTTCTAACTGAATCCCTGATGTTTACATCATTATGATCTGTCTGAGCTATAAACCTATGAAGAAAAGCCTTCCCTTTCTCCTTTTCTGTTATCACACGCACACTATCGTCTCTACAAATTGTTCCGACTGTCATAGGCCGATCTTTTCTTTGCATCTGTCTTTGCAGTTTCCAGAATTTCCCCAATGTTTTATCGCCTTCCATATCATTCAAAAAAGTTTCCCACTTCGCTCTTTTGGCCTCTGCAGCACAGCGCTTGAAAACCTCCACCTTATCTTTTTTCACATTCTTTGCCATCTCCACTTCCTTTCGTAAGCTTGAGGGTGTCTGTCGTACTTCCTTTAGCTGCTTCACTGCGGCTCTCTTTGCCTTCCACTCCTGCTCTACTTCTGGAGTCCACCATGCGGGCTGTAGAAAATTAGTTCTGGAAGTTCTTTTACATGCTCCCCGTCTGAGGCGTTCAAGTAGGTTGTTGATCCACTTATACTGGAAGGTCTTAACCTTAGTGAGTTTAGAAATCAAGACTGAACATGGTAGGTGATTACCCCCCGGGGTCATTCGGGACAGTTAATCTAACATCTAAAACCGACGACTGAGAGACAAATGTCAAGTCAAAGGCTATGTCTGCATCTCCAGACCTCATTTCCATTCCTGTCGGCATCCCATCATTGATGCAGACCATATCGGAGTCAACCATGGCCTCTGCAAGAGCAATTCCCTGTCGGTTTTCTCCACTGCTGTCCCATTCTCTGTTCCTCAAGTTCTCGCACTACAGAATATCTAATAATCCTAGGCGCAACTTAGCTGGACACCCCCACTACTATAAAAAGATAGCCCCCAGGCTATGATAGTATACCATCACAGCCATGCTAACACAGATTACACTTACTAATCACACAAACATAAAAGCCAGAGAGTTTGAAGAGTAAATGATGGACACTCAAGTCAATAATGAAACTTTCTGAACATGTAATAAATGCAACACATACATTATATAAGAATCAGCAAAGAACTTCAAGAACCCAGAGTGATAGGAAGGACCAAAACTTTAATACAGATCTGACTGAATGTGTAAGAGATTCCCAAGGTCCGCCTAGATCATCATCATGATCATGTGGACGATTAACAGTGAAGCCCGGCAATAAGCCAATGATTGACCACACTTATTTGAATCCCTGGTTTCTTGAACTTGCTGGATGTTCAGTCACTCTGTTGTTACGTTGAAGACAGTCCCACATTAGACACTCGAACACTGGAGATACACCCAAGCTCATGGAGAGGATCTCGGGTAATAAGTCAATCACTTGAGGCACAACAAGCTTCCGGATAAATGATGGTGAAGGTACAACACCCATAATGTTGTATGTAGACCAACTGGAGGATTTCCTTAATGGATGACAAAAGTTTGGTTTACAATTGGATGCCAACCACTGGCTTGGACATTGGTGACTTCCTTGTAGGTGTTTTTGTGGACCGCCGATTTACTGCCTGGCCTCCAAGAAGATATCATCCTGTATCAAGAAGGAACTCAGAATTATCAGTCATCTCAGGGGTTACATGTCAAGCTGAGTTTATTAAAATCCACATTAGTAATCATTCAGACGACAGCTCTCGGGATAATGAGACAGTATAGGTCTCTAAATATCATCTCTGTTGTTCAGTCAGTAACAGGAACAAGAGACGAGTACCAGAGTGGAGATAGACTCTATCAAACATAGAACATCAACTCTCCTCGCCCACCTCTGCACTTGTAGATATACATCCCATCTCTCTCTCTCACATATATATTTTATACCTCCACATTCTGCCCACTGCACACCCAGTGTTGTTGTGCTAAAAAAAAAACTCTGACGTCACAGTGCCTAGCTGGCTGAAGTGTGACCCAGTTAAATATGTCCGCAAATCGACACAAAATCTGTCAGCTGGTTAGAGAATAATTAACTTGCTGAGTTTGAAATATTTATAATGGTGTGGGTCAGGAAGGGCACAAACTATTAGCCTGCGAAGGGAAAGTTTTGATTTCAGGGGTTTAAGTGTCTGGACACCAAGAACGGCCTAGTTCTGTGCGGTCGCACAGCTGAATCTTTCCTCCCTGCAGCAGCAGGTAACTTTATAGAGACATATATCATAGTACTTATAAACTATAATCAACTTACCCAAGTTTAGGAATCTTTCAAAGATTAAACTGGTATTTTGAATGCGCCAATATTTAATCAGGGAGGGGAAATACTTCTGCACACCTAGGAAGTCAGGCAAAGAATGACCCCGCCTGATCTCGCTTGGCGTCTCTAGAAAAAAAAGTCCTGTATTAGTACACCAAGGTGTAAAAAGGCTTCCAGGAATTCGAAATATTATTCCAGAAAATATCTATCCCACAGTTGCAAGTTTTAAAGTGTAGACTTTACAAAACAACTAGAGGGTATAGAAATATCTATTCCACCACATAGAGATATATATCAATATGAGGGACTATATACCCAGGGGGCGGGTTTAAATTTGAAATGTGACCTGCCCGCTAGGGGCGTCAACTGATCAATCATCAAGTGTCGTCTCCATAGTGAAGGTAGGCTGCAAATAATCTCCAACATGCTCTATATCTTGTCTTTTTTGTTCACTCTCTCATACTGCTGTTCGTCAACCATTTCTTCAACATCCTTCCACTTGTAACGTTGTCTACCTCTTGCTCTCTTGCCCTCGATTTTTTCTCCAGTATGGTTGTCAAAGGCGTATTGACTTTAAAGGTGGCTAAATATTTCAGTTGTCTCTATTACTCCCCTTTCCCTAAATAATTCTCGTTTCATTCGCAATATTTACATAACTTCTGTAGTTGATTATATGTTTCAAAGAAAAATACGACCTGTTCTTCAGTATATCCACATTTCCAGAGACCCAATTCGATTTTCTGTTCATTATCGAAGTCTCTGCACCTTACAACAGTACTAAGTATACATGACATTTGACAACTGTCATTTTTGATACGTTGCTTATCTCTCTAATTGTCAATGATTTTCACATCTTTTTAAAGACAGTTTATAATTATTCTCTTTTTGCACTTCTGTTTCACTTCTACTATAATCTTTTACTGCATGTCTGAGATAGAAGAAACGTGTCCATTATCTCTCAGTTTTTTGTGATGTTGAGGTTTGGTCGCTTTTTTTCCAATGCTTATTACCGTAGTGTTTGCTGTTCAGAGGATGTCTTAAGCATTTTCTGCACTCCCGTAAATCAGCCTTCACTGATAAATGTTTATTAACTCGCTTTGTGAAATAAGTTCGAACGTCAACGTTGCATCTGAATGAAAGAAACAATAGGAATTTAAATGACTACTTTTATTGTTAGGCGGTTTATAACCATCTAAAGGTAAAAACTGATAGTTTTACAACCTCCAAATCAGTCGTTCTTCAAATGATTTTGTCTTCTAGGCCAGAAACGAAATATAAGGGTAGAAGCACAAACAACAAGTATGATAATTATAGCAGCCGTTATCCCGGCAAAAAAGATTAATATGTAGTCTAAAATAAAGAGAATCATGGGTATTTTCTGACCGCTGTATCTCATGTACGATCCTCCATAGCGCATCACGTGATCCAGCCAAAAGGCGGCTTCCTGTCTAGGGTTCTTGAACAACTGGTGGTATATTTCTGAGGCTTTGCTGAGTGTCAGTTTCATTTGCTGGTTCGATACTGTAAGTTCTATAGCCTCAACCAAATCATCGGTGGAAGCCTTGATTATATCAACGTTTAGACAATAACCTCGTGTTTCGCCTTTCTCAGCATTAGGGTGTTGATCCGAGCAAAGAGGCACACATACTGTCGGGACCGCATGATAAAGAGCTTCATAAAGACTGTGTATCCCACAGTGAGAGATGAAAACTTTTATATTTGTGTGTCCCAGAAGATCATTCACCGGTAACCAGGTAGACGTCAGAATCTTGTCCGGGTCAGGAGAGGTGAAGTTCGCTCTCCATATTGTGTTTAATCTGAGACGTTTCAGCGCAGACACGATTTTTGTTTCTACTACTTTGGGGAGATTCAAAAACATACTACCAAATGACAACACAGCGACACCAACGCCAGCCTTTTCTGACCTCTCTACGAATGACTTGAATGGTTCCCTTAACTCTTTAGCCGGACTAGCAGACACTGCCCCAACCAACTTGACATTGGGTACCGTTGGTCTCGGAGGGAAAAGGACTGGATCAGATGCAATGATATAGACTTCTGCTTGACTCATTAGTTCATTGGCAGCTGGCGCATTGAGATCTGTAGGAAAAACTCTGACGTCACAGTGCCTAGCTGGCTGAAGTGTGACCCAGTTAAATATGTCCGCAAATCGACACAAAATCTGTCAGCTGGTTAGAGAATAATTAACTTGCTGAGTTTGAAATATTTATAATGGTGTGGGTCAGGAAGGGCACAAACTATTAGCCTGCGAAGGGAAAGTTTTGATTTCAGGGGTTTAAGTGTCTGGACACCAAGAACGGCCTAGTTCTGTGCGGTCGCACAGCTGAATCTTTCCTCCCTGCAGCAGCAGGTAACTTTATAGAGACATATATCATAGTACTTATAAACTATAATCAACTTACCCAAGTTTAGGAATCTTTCAAAGATTAAACTGGTATTTTGAATGCGCCAATATTTAATCAGGGAGGGGAAATACTTCTGCACACCTAGGAAGTCAGGCAAAGAATGACCCCGCCTGATCTCGCTTGGCGTCTCTAGAAAAAAAAGTCCTGTATTAGTACACCAAGGTGTAAAAAGGCTTCCAGGAATTCGAAATATTATTCCAGAAAATATCTATCCCACAGTTGCAAGTTTTAAAGTGTAGACTTTACAAAACAACTAGAGGGTATAGAAATATCTATTCCACCACATAGAGATATATATCAATATGAGGGACTATATACCCACCGGGCGGGTTTAAATTTGAAATGTGACCTGCCCGCTAGGGGCGTCAACATCACGACGAGTCTGTTGTGCAGGGTTTGGTTGATTCACTCCGTAACATAAGCTTAGCTTCGGGTTTGACAAAAATCCCATTGGCAACCCTCCCATGCTTGGCTGTCCGCGTGTGGCTGCCATAGATCCATTTCTTACATTCAATGCTGGTTGGACATGGGAGTCAAGGTCATTTTTGAAAGAAAATAAATCCGACCTGACCTGATTCCCAGAAATAGACACACCTGTTGTGTTTGCCCTGTTGTTAACACTGTCACTGACCCATTATGAAAACAGGCCGTGTACTACCAGTGGGCTCATGTTTTCTTCTACAATGCAAAATGGAGAGTTGGGGGAGAGGGAGTAGAAGATTGAGAGAATGTTGAGAAAGAGAGGGAGGAGGAGAGAGGAAGAGAAAAAAAGGAGACTAAGAAAAGAAAGTCGACACTGAGACATGAGGAAAAAGAAAGGGAAGGAAAAAAAAAAGAAAGAAGACGAGAGGTACCAGGGAAAGAATGTACCAGGAAGGGGGTGCGGCCATCCCGGTATCATCAATGTGGGGGGGGGGGGGGGTGCAACCACCCCAGGTGTCATTACTGTGCGGAGATAGACCACCCCGGGTGACATCGCTGTTGCGGGGGGGGGGGGGGGGTTCCGGTATTTGTTAATTAGGTCTTGTCAACTGACATTGGCACATTTATATGATCTTTATGTTTGCCTTGCCAGGACACACAATATGATATACGTTTCCTCGAGGCTGGGCAGATTCAAAAAGGTAAGGTCAACCGAGACGCATTCGCTCCATCTGTGCTAGACTCTGCGAGGGACTGGTTACTTTCGGTTGATCTGCCAGGCCATGAAAGGTACCCCGAGTTAATCCGGAAGACCGGCCTGCGACCTGACATAGTTCTCCACTCTGCGGAGAAACGGCAGCTCATCCTGATTGAGCTGACCGTCCCGTATGAGTCGCGTTTCACGAAAATCACCTGTACAAGCTCGAGAAATACAGTGATTTAGCAGCCGGTCTGAGGAGAGACGAGGCGTACACGGTACGTGTCTTTGCCGTCGAAGTGGGAGCGAGAGGTCTCGTCTCCACTTCACTGTACAATGTGATTAAAGAACTAGGATTGCGCGGTAATGAACGGAAACGAACACTTAAAAAACTGAGCGACGTAGCCGAGAGGGCCTCGAGCTGGCTTTGGAAGCAACGAAACAACGTAGGGGACGGGCCTCGGTGAGCTGGTCCGGGTTTCTAGTGGAAAAGGGTTTCTCACCCCTTGAAAGTCCATCGTGTCCGATTTGTCTGCCAGTGATCCTCTGCCACCTGCTAACAAAAGTCCAACATGTGTCCGGTATACCAAACGTAAGCTTGTGGCTCGGTCGTCCAGGTAAGCTGACTGCTCTAATTAAGCTACCGCGATGACATCTTATCTCACAGTACCTTCTGCAAAGCTCCAAGTCGTCTTGTCCCTATCCTAAAGAAAACACCATCCGGTAATTTCGTGCAGCAGGGTACCAGCCCTGAGCTTCATGAACTCAGGTGGGCCCACCTCTGAAAACGTATAGGAGATCGTGGACCGAAACGTTTGTCGAAGAGGATAACTTCTACTGATGACTGGTAGATCCCTGATGTACTTGCTCCCTATGAGTTTATTCCTATTGTATTAAGCCAGGGTCGTTGGCAGACAACTGTAAGTGTATAAGGTTTTAGATGAAAAATAATCAGCTTGCAGACATTTTCATATGTTAAATAGGCGCATATCGTAATGTATGTAATTGAGACATGCATAAACGGTTAGGTCTCACTGTCCCGATTCTAGCAATATATGGTTGCTAAGGGATTCGTTCAGAAACAAAAAAGTTATGGCCGTAAAATCAAACATTGAGTCATTTTATCTCAACGGGTCGCAGCCGGGAAGCCATGTTTTATCGATTTCCACTACAATTTTCTGTCGTGGTGTCGACCACTAAAATGTTAATATCTCCGCTTATAATCGACTTAAATGAGGTATCATTTTATTATGTAATTTTAATCTTTATCTAGCTGTTATGATTTCGTAAATAAAAACCCAAAATATAAAACTTCACTAGCATGCCTATTGTTCTTATCTTTCTGATGAAGGACATAAGCCAAAGGGAAGAATGAAGGCATGGTAGAAAATTCTGTGTATAGACATAAGAACTAGCGGAGATAGCCATATATGATGTATAATAATATTTTGGTACTATATGTATCTTGATGAACAGTACCTGTCAATGATGTAGGGGAACTCTTTTTTCTGAACGGTTACCGGATTATAGATTTTTAAAGTTGGTTACGACTTCTGGAACGGACTATAATAATTTGTTAAGTAATATCATTTACGTAAATAACAAAGAGTCCTGGCAATGAGACACACCCTTTCTGCTGTACTTGTTGAACACCTGAACAATCGGTACAGCTATCTATTAAATTCTGTCACGTCGTTGGTACAGAAAGTGTTTTATTCAAACATTCATGTCGTAAGTAACTGGTGCTTGTTGCAGTTTTCACTAAGGCCATCCTGCCACTGTGTCGAAGTATGATAGGATTAATGAAAACTCAAGAATGAACACATTCTGTAATGAGATGTATAAATAAGAACTCAAGTATGAACACATTCTTTAATGAGATGGATTAATCTGATAGTTAAAAGAAATTTAAAAACAATTAAGCATTCATTGCGATTTTAATATATTCGAGGTTATATCAAATAAAAAAATAAAAACAAATTAAGCAATCATTGCGATTTTTATCTACTAGACTACATTGAGAAAGGTACGAACAGTTTATCAACGCGCCCCCCCCCCCCTCACCTCTCCTCTCTCCGCTACTGTCATTTTTATAATTTGAAGCCTCCCAGCTAGACCCGGGGGGGGGGGGTATTTTGCCCATGAACCGTCCTAACGCCTCCGGGGACGGTAGCGCCCACCCTGGAAAGCACTGCTTTAGATAATTATATTGTGAACATGTCTGCCAAATGTGATCGTTAAAGGTGAATTGGTTGATGAGATATTAACTCTGAAAAACAAAATTATGCGATAGTTAGTATAATTGAGACTATAATGGAATCTAATTTCATAAAACTGTCAGATTTCCCCACAAGTCATAAACTGCTACCCCCTAGAGTACATGTGTGAGGTTAAATCAGTTACAATACAATAGGTCGTAATGTAGGACTCCATCATTGTTATAATCATCGTTTCTGTTTTCTTAACATTCAAGGAAACTCCCCCTAAACTAAATTAGTCATTAAAGATTCCAGCATAGAAACGCATGGTCAATACTTAATGAAAAAATGTAAGTTGTAAACACTAAAACTGATCAATCATCAAGTGTCGTCTCCATAGTGAAGGTAGGCTGCAAATAATCTCCAACATGCTCTATATCTTGTCTTTTTTGTTCACTCTCTCATACTGCTGTTCGTCAACCATTTCTTCAACATCCTTCCACTTGTAACGTTGTCTACCTCTTGCTCTCTTGCCCTCGATTTTTTCTCCAGTATGGTTGTCAAAGGCGTATTGACTTTAAAGGTGGCTAAATATTTCAGTTGTCTCTATTACTCCCCTTTCCCTAAATAATTCTCGTTTCATTCGCAATATTTACATAACTTCTGTAGTTGATTATATGTTTCAAAGAAAAATACGACCTGTTCTTCAGTATATCCACATTTCCAGAGACCCAATTCGATTTTCTGTTCATTATCGAAGTCTCTGCACCTTACAACAGTACTAAGTATACATGACATTTGACAACTGTCATTTTTGATACGTTGCTTATCTCTCTAATTGTCAATGATTTTCACATCTTTTTAAAGACAGTTTATAATTATTCTCTTTTTGCACTTCTGTTTCACTTCTACTATAATCTTTTACTGCATGTCTGAGATAGAAGAAACGTGTCCATTATCTCTCAGTTTTTTGTGCTGTTGAGGTTTGGTCGCTTTTTTTCCAATGCTTATTACCGTAGTGTTTGCTGTTCAGAGGATGTCTAAAGCATTTTCTGCACCCCCGTAAATCAGCCTTCACTGATAAATGTTTATTAACTCGCTTTGTGAAATAAGTTCGAACGTCAACGTTGCATCTGAATGAAAGAAACAATAGGAATTTAAATGACTACTTTTATTGTTAGGCGGTTTATAACCATCTAAAGGTAAAAACTGATAGTTTTACAACCTCCAAATCAGTCGTTCTTCAAATGATTTTGTCTTCTAGGCCAGAAACGAAATATAAGGGTAGAAGCACAAACAACAAGTATGATAATTATAGCAGCCGTTATCCCGGCAAAAAAGATTAATATGTAGTCTAAAATAAAGAGAATCATGGGTATTTTCTGACCGCTGTATCTCATGTACGATCCTCCATAGCGCATCACGTGATCCAGCCAAAAGGCGGCTTCCTGTCTAGGGTTCTTGAACAACTGGTGGTATATTTCTGAGGCTTTGCTGAGTGTCAGTTTCATTTGCTGGTTCGATACTGTAAGTTCTATAGCCTCAACCAAATCATCGGTGGAAGCCTTGATTATATCAACGTTTAGACAATAACCTCGTGTTTCGCCTTTCTCAGCATTAGGGTGTTGATCCGAGCAAAGAGGCACACATACTGTCGGGACCGCATGATAAAGAGCTTCATAAAGACTGTGTATCCCACAGTGAGAGATGAAAACTTTTATATTTGTGTGTCCCAGAAGATCATTCACCGGTAACCAGGTAGACGTCAGAATCTTGTCCGGGTCAGGAGAGGTGAAGTTCGCTCTCCATATTGTGTTTAATCTGAGACGTTTCAGCGCAGACACGATTTTTGTTTCTACTACTTTGGGGAGATTCAAAAACATACTTCCAAATGACAACACAGCGACACCAACGCCAGCCTTTTCTGACCTCTCTACGAATGACTTGAATGGTTCCCTTAACTCTTTAGCCGGACTAGCAG
>CAJHNH020003608.1:57500-63119 GCA_905116865.2 Candidula unifasciata | reverse complement strand
TAATAGTAAGTATATTTGTAAGGTAGTAGATTTAGTAGTCAGAGTGGACCATAAACGTTCATAGTAGATACAGCAAGTAGTACAACAGTACAACAGTAGTAGTAGTAGTAGTAGTACGTCTGTATTAGTAAGTAGTAGAAACCTATCGTAGTAGTAGTAGTAGTGGTATTAGTAGTAGTATAGTAGTAAGTAGTACAGTAGTAGTAGTATAGTAGTATAGTAGTATAGTTAGGTAGGTAGTAGTAGTAGTAGTAGTATAGTAGTAGTAGTAGTAGTAGTAGTAGTAGTAGTAGTAGTAGTAGTAAGTAGTAGTATTAGTAGTAGTAGTAGTAGTAGTAGTAGTAGTAGTAGTAGTAGTAGTAGTATAGTAAGTAGTAGTAGTATAGTAGTAGTAGTAGTAGTAGTAGTAGTAGTAGTAGTAGTAGTAGTAGTAGTAGTAGTAGTAGTAGTATAGTAGTAAGTAGTAGTAGTAGTGTAGTAGTAGTAGTAGTAGTAGTAGTAATAGTAGTAGTAGTAGTAGTAGTAGTAGTAGTAGTAGTAGTAGTAGTTAGTAGTAGTAGTATAGTAGTAGTAGTAATAGTAGTAGTAGTAGTAGTAGTAGTATAGTAGTAGTAGTAGTAGTAGTAGTAGTATAGTAGTATAGTATAGTAGTAGTATAGTAGTAGTAGTAGTATAGTTTAGTAGTAGTAGTAGTAGTAGTAGTATTAGTAGTAGTAAGTAGTAGTAGTAGTAGTAGTAGTATATATAGTAGTAGTAGTAGTAGTAGTAGTAGTAGTAGTAGTAGTAGTAGTAGTAGTAGTAGTAGTAGTAGTAGTAGTAGTAGTATAGTAGTAGTAGTAGTAGTAGTAGTAGTAGTAGTAGTAGTATTATAGTAGTAGTAGTAGTAGTAGTAGTAGTATTAGTAGTAGTAGTAGTAGTAGTAGTAGTAGTAGTAGTATAGTAGTAGTAGTAGTAGTAGTAGTATAGTTAGTAGTAGTAGTAGTAGTAGTAGTAGTAGTAGTAGTAGTATAGTAGTAGTAGTAGTAGTAGTAGTAGTAGTAGTAGTAGTACAGTAGTAGTAGTAGTATTAGTAGTAGTAGTAGTAGTAGTAGTAGTAGTAGTAGTAGTAGTAGTAGTATAGTAGTAGTATTAGTAGTAGTAGTAGTAGTAGTAGTAGTAGTAGTAGTAGTAGTAGTAGTAGTAGTAGTAGTAGTAGTAGTAGTAGTATTGTAGTATTAGTAATAGTAGTAGTAGTAGTAGTAGTATTAGTAGTAGTAGTAGTAGTATAGTAGTAGTAGTAGTAGTATAGTAGTAGTAGTAGTAGTAGTAGTAGTAGTAGTAGTAGTAGTAGTAGTAGTAGTATAGTATATTAGTAGTAGTAGTAGTAGTAGTAGTAGTATTAGTATTATTATAGTAGTAGTATTAGTATGAAGGAGAGGGTAGTTTCTAGTCTTGTTTCTTTTCTTCCATAGCCAGGGCTTTAGTCGTCTTCTTCAGCATTACGAGGGTTTGAGGTTTAGTACTGTTGTCGCTATCACCACCTCCATTGAGCGCTGTGAATGGCTTTTACTTTTCCAGCTGTTGAATCAGTACTGGTAGTATGGTAGTCTTTGTTTATCAGCTTTATAGTAAACGGGTCACCCCATAATTAGCTCCGCTCCTTTGCCAACAAAAGTAACGCCACGAATATTTATCACATCCCTTGTGGAAAGAGTGACAGACTGCGGTCTCAGCATATATAGCATAGTACACGCAAGTAAAAGCATACGGTAGTCCAGTATGATAGTGGCTAACTCAAACAGCCCTACATTATAAATACAGTTAATCATTGATGGTAGCAGACGTCACCAACAGATCAGCAGTTGCACAATTTTAATCACATAAGGGCACCACCAACATTGCGACAACAGTCATCGCGCCCTTTTCTGAATCTACATTTCATATCACCACGTTGGTCACAGTCGAAAAAAAAATTCCAAATGAAATCTGCAGCTCACAGTGTCACGCTATGCATTCAACTCAGATGCTGGGGGACGAAACAATATTCTTTCAACTTTGCAAACATGCAACGGCCACCGTATGGCAGAAGCAAAAAAAATTTGCCTCGACTCCAAACAGTGCCCGTGCTTAGCGTCCATTTTGACCGGAAGTCCTGTGATAAATCTGTGTTCACAGGCTTGTTTACATTCTGCCCACCGTTGTCTTGGTATGCCTTGTTGGCGATTCTTATTCACTTATCTTTTCCCCAGTGGTGATTTACAAAGATTGTGAATTTTGTTGTGTCTTTCCATCCCGCATTCCGCATTGTCTGCTTAACTGACGTTTGAATTTTGAACAACGGACCAACATCATGGCACACGATTAACAACCCATAAGTGTTCCGGTTTACTTCTAACTCAAGTCTGATTCCGAAGTGGCTCAGTGCATTTAACGAACTCTGTAGCACCGACAAGGATCCTAAAATATTTTGGGATGATTTTTAACTCCAAATTTTGCTCGGGCAGCGCCGTTAGGCTATTCTTTTTTGATTTCTAACTGCCAAGGGAATTTTAGTTGCGCATCAATACACACGGGTGTCTGATCCCACTACCCAGAGATCAGGGGAAGTGACTACAAGTCCACGCGAACAGAAACAAATCTCAGCCTTCACCGGGGCCTAAACCCGTACCTCTAGCACTCGAGGCGGACACCATACCTCTAGACCAGAAAGCCCCCCCCCCCCTCCCCCTGTTTGCAATAACTGAAGGGTGCAAAGACTCGTTCTCAAAAATGTGTAATAATGTTTCATCTGTCTTAGTTGTGCTCCAGGTTTTAAAGTCATATGAGAGGAAAGGTCTTATCAGCGTTTTAAATACAATGCAGATCTCTTAAGGAGAACTCACCAGGAATCCAAGAAATAGTTCTTAATAAAAATTCCTCTTCTTCAGATACCAGTTTAAGCAAGAAAAATTGCCGAGAATAAACAAACTTCTATTCACAACAGAAATTCGCCACATCCGATCGCCTTAAGCGATCTGCAATGTACTATGTTCTTGTTATTACAAGACAGAGCATTTGATGTTGACGGATGCCTTAGGGCTTAAAGAACTTACATAGGGGCGTTTGGTTTCGTTCATTAGTTAATATTCTGCTGAGGCGGTTGCCCTATAACAAGTCTGACCCCATTTTCACAAGTGACTGAGTTCAAACACCCACGTTATAAATCCTTTAACGAATAAACAAAAACAGGATCTGATACAACGAAATAAAAAACGAACACATACACGTATTTACAGCTGAACACATACACACTCTTATTATTTCTCTTTTACACACATACATACACATGCATACACACACATAAGCACGCACACATCCCCACAGATGCACAGTCGCATACATGCACAGAAACGCATACCTACACATAGAACATACATAGAAACACACATGCATTAATACAGGTGCAAATACTTACACACAAATGTTGGTATACACTATTTACTACTGAAGAAGCTGGTGTGCACTAGAACCAATGTATTCATAGAATTTTGTTTTTCTGTTATGTGGAGAGACAGCCAGACAGACATACCGATTAGGCACAGGCATTCAGGTAGACAGACAGAAACACAGACAGACAGACAGACATTCGGGTAGACAGACAGAAACACACACAGACAGACAAACATATCGATTAGGCCCAGACATAAAGACAGACAGACAGACATTCAGGTAGACAGACAAAAACACAGAAGACAGACAGACAGACAGACATACCGATTAGGCACAGGTATGCAGACAGACAAACAGACAGACAGATGGATAAATTAACACACAGACGATCACTGAGTCAAACAGGAGGCAGTTGGATGTGTGGATGGAAGGATGGACGGACGGGCGGATACGGCGGACGAGCGAAGGGCAGGCAGTGATCCTTTGTCTGTCTCTTTTCTCTACTGCTCTTTCCCCCGATGCTCTTTTTTTTTTTTTTAAATTCGTTTCAACGTTAAATATAGCAAGGAGTTTTAACCATATAAGACTCTCATAGCTGGATGCCGTACTTAACTTCAGTTTTCTAAGAAAAACTTAATGGGCGTTAAATACCTTTACATATTCTTCAAAAGGGGCGGAGGAGGTAGACATCAATGGATTTGAGCTTGTTTTAGTGCCTAAAAATAATGATAAAAATGAACAATAGTATTTTGAATAATATCGTATGTATTTTGTCGGCTCTGTGGCTATGTCGATGCGAACGCTTCATAATGCCGGGGTGCCGGGTTCGATCCCAGCTGCGGGCCATGCACCTTGCGTTGGTTTCGACAGTGGTATCAGGGGGCTGACCGTCCGGGAGCAATGGCAAACTACTGGACGTGAATTTGCCTAGAGAAACCACACAACAGCCAGGGGTTGCTGGGGTTGGTTCTGCAACGTCCTGTAAAGGATACGCAACTAACCATTACACATACTTAAAGAAGGAACTATGCGAGGTTAAGCAAGGGCAGCTGCAACATATGGGTCTCCCCATTCCCCCCCCCCCCCACCCAAACCCAATTAACTTGCTACGACGCCCTTGGACCAAACCACATCAGAGAAAAGAGGGGGGGGGGGTGCAAGCCCCCACTTTAATGAAAGGGGAATTGCGACAATTGGTTGTCATCCCGAGGGGTTTGGATGACTTCGCTTGAACTTGTACTGGTCCCTCGGAAAGTGGACTCCAAAGGGCAACTATTTCTTCCTGTGTGTTTTAGAGACAGAGTTATCGGTTCGTTGATAATAGATGGCAATAACAAAGAATATCCCACAAGGACAAGAAAACAATGGCGCTTTCGTGGCACTTCAGGAACCGAGATAATTTCTAGGGGGGGGGTGGGGGGGGGGGGGGGGGGGTGGGGGGGGGGGGGGCTACAAAGTCTGTCCAATTATGGGCCGTTCCGTATAAAATGAGCTTTTATATTCGTTCCTAATGGAAAAATCAAAAAGTGTTTAAACCTGTTTATGAAACCAGACAAGAAAGTGTCGCTGTTTGGATTCCAGGGCCCCAATGTGATGAAAACACGAATGGACCCACTGCTTTTCCACCAAGCATGTTGTAGTAGTCGATTAATTCATAGTGGGGGAGGTCCTTCAAATTCTGAGGGCATCTGCCTGAGCGGCAAAGAACAGCCGACTGCACATAAATAGGCCAGTTAAACGAATGTACACGCAAAACTCGGGCCCTGACACAAAGCCAAAGTATGTCCAAGTGGACAAACAACCAAGACTTTCTGCCAGAGCTTACAGCAGGTGAGCTAGTATACAAGATGAGCTAGTACAATTTACATCAGGGAGCTGCTTTACAGCAGCAGGGGCTAGAAGCTTTGGTATCTTCTTCTTCGTGTTCACCAACTGTAAACTCTGGGGGAAAGTTCTTGTTGTTCGTCCACTTCTGGACTGCAGTCTTGTTCCAGAACCTGAGTGTTGAGTGTGCATCCGTTTCACAGATCTGACATTTGTATGCAGACTACTGGTTCCTTGCCTCTCAGGCAGATACACTCTGACTTTGAAGCTCCCAGGCAGTCGACTCTTACGACATGCTTTTGGGTAGGCAGCGGGTCTCGTCTTGTTTTACCTATAACAGGGTCCCCGAACCCACATGGGGAACTTTTGGTATCGGATCCAGAGAAT
>CAJHNH020003608.1:17500-47500 GCA_905116865.2 Candidula unifasciata | reverse complement strand
TTTTAGAAAGTTTTTGTTTTTAAAATTTGATTATTGTCCAATGATGCTAGATTTTTTTGACTTTTTCAATAAACCTACTTTTCAAAATTCTACGACAAATATTTAAAAACATGTTTAAAGTAAATAAACTAGACCTGTATCTGTAAATAGGATAAAAGGTCATGAATCCATCATCTATTGTTGAATACCTATGTTTGTTTTGAAAATTTTAGGATCCTAAGTACGTATTGTTTTTTTCACAAGATGGCGGCTATTGCCATGACAACTATGAATTTTTTAACACTACAAATGTAATAACTTGTATCCCTACAAATGACCATTATAAAATAACTGTTCTAACTCTGTAAATAAAAAAAATAATTTTTTTTTTTGGTGTAGTGACCCCTTAAATGCCTAGAATAGTAATTATAATATGCTAAGTGGCAAAAAAAATTTCCTCTGAATATAGCTCACGCGATGTGAAGTGAGGCCCTCGGTGCCTATTCTCAGCACCTCCTTTCGATAATATCATACCACAATTTGATTTCCAAACAACTGAGCACAACTGCAAAAGCCGCAAACAGCCTCCCAGTCTCTTAAAGCATTGACATAAAAGGAAATGTAATAGTCGAGGAAGCAAGTCTTAAAACATTGACCGTGAAAGATAATTATCCTGTATCAACGAAACAAATTGGGGAATGTAAAAATGTTGAAGTGTATTAATTAGAGGGGAAATCGTTTTATGTTTATTGCCTCCATAATAAATTTGATTAATCAAATTGAGTTATTTGTGGCCGGGAAACACTCACAGCCACTTGGTCATGTGTCCGTTGATGGACAGCCAATCAAAACACTTGAAAAAATGGCCAGTGCACAAAGAGAAACAGAAATTGACGTCACGAACGCGCTTATAATTCAGAATAAACACGCAAGGATAATATGATCTAATATTGGAGATGAATATTTATAAATTGATTTATTTTTTAATAAACAGGATATCCTGCGGAAAATGGCTGCATGTTAGCCCCTGTCTGTCTTTCCAGAAAGTAGTGTTGTGTCAGGCTGTAGGGTAGTGTTGTCATATTTTGATCTTCCGGAATGAGGAAACTTCTCTTGACATTAAATACACGATCATTTTACAATGTTTTTCTTTTGCATCAGATTTCCATGAAATTACTTGTATGTGAAATGTTTAAAATTAAATTTCACAAGTGAAATAGATTTGACTGAAGCCGCACAAAGACGGGTTTTCTCAAGTGGCCACTGGGCAGTGAGTAAGGTAACAAGCCTTTCTATTGAAGCATTGTGGTTCAAAACAGCAAAGAAGAATTGAGCCATCTGCAGTAGATAAAGAGGGTTAAATCGGGGGTGGGAGAAAAGGATGGGGGGGGGGGGCAGTCTGAGATGTGAAGTGGTCCATTCGTTTACATTGTACTCTGAAAGTTGAGTAAAAGAGAGGATGAGGTGGGGGAGGGGGATTGGGTATTTCAAGAGTGTAGTTTTAACTGAGATCTTTTAGGATTTTCGCTGGTGCTATCCAATTTGTGCTTTGTGGACAAACTGTGTAGCCTTTTTTGTAAAGGGAGAGAGATAATATATATATAGGATAGCCCACTTTTACAAAAATGTATATGATCATACACATTCTCCACATAGTCTTTCATCTGAGATGCAGCAGACAGGACATTTAACTAGAGCCACACTAAACAATTCTCATAACACCATGGACAAAGAAGAGAAGAAATACTGACTCTTTAAAAGATCTAAACGTCATGGAAGATTGGCTAATAAACAGCATCTTATTTTGGAAGCTGACATATTTTGGTCGCATCAAGTGCGATGGCGGACTGGAAACAGTAATAGCAGAAGGCATAGTACCAGGAAGGAGGGGCAGGGGCCGACCAACATGAAGATGGGCACATGATATAGGTGACTCCTTGAATACTTGTATGAAAATACACGAGGCGGGAGAGCTGACGAGAGACCGCCTTGATTTCAGGCAGAGCGTGATGAGAGCGACGTTCTGCAAAGGACCTGCTACATTATGATGACAGTAAACATAGCTATAGCAACATGGTAGCCATTCGTGCTGTCAATGATGCAGGCAATCGTTACATTTCCGCAATCTTTCATACATCATTACATGTAACTACAGTTACGATAAACACTGTCATAGCAACAAGGCAGCCATTTTATTGCCCATGATGGTCGATTTTATGACATTTCCTTAAAGTTTCTTACCGTGTAAAGTCTCCATACAACACTGCATGCAACTGTGGTACCATAAACACGGCTATGGCAACAGGGCAGCCACTAATATTGCCCACGATGGTCGATTTTATTATATTTCCTCAAAGATTCTATCTGTGAATGTCCTCATACAAAATTGCATGCAACTATGCTTACCATAAATGTAGCCATGGCAACAAAGCAGCCATTTGTATGGTCCATGATGGTAAATTTACATCTCTAACAAGGAATGCAACTCAAACGTAACGTCACTATAAAATCATTCCCATTCACAGAAAAAGAGATCACCTAAGTGTGGGAGTAGAGTGAGAAATGAAGGAAGCAATAAAAAATGAATGAGAATAGTGGAATAACTAGAAGCATCGAGAAAGTTTCCAATGTCTGGAATAGTGGAATTATATGTCTGTCATTTTATATTATATTGGTCTCTAGTGTCAATTTTATCTTCAGACAAGTTCAAAATAGCAACGTAGCCAATTTACGATGTCTGGTTCAGAAAAGTGAAACGAAATTTGGCCGCAAATTTCTAGACTGTAAATATATGCCAGATTTATTGTCTGTCTGTGTGAGTGTGTGTGTGTGTGTGTGAGTGTGTGTGTGGTGTGGTGTGTGTGTTGGTTTGAGTTTTCTTGCGTTTAAAAGAAAAGTAGTGAAGTGATATCAGATTTCCCGGAGTAAATAAGGTTCTAATGAGATAGCGTGAGCCTTGTCGAGCAACTGTCAGTCGCTACAGGGGAAAATGTAAGAATGTAGTATCACTTGTAGATGTCGTTATGGAGTTTGGCTTGCTTGGCTATATCATAACTGGCAATGTATGGTGGCTGAGAATGCCGAGTTGCCAGACTGGAATTCCTAAAATGGGAGATTTTATGTTCATGATGTTTTATTTATACTGTTCTTCGTGCGAAATAAACAGCATAGTTGTTAGGTCTAAATGAAGCAGGTGTTAACTGATTCCAAGTTGGCTCATCTATGCTTTTTTCTTTCGTTTTCTTTTAGTCGAAGGAGGTTTTAAAAATACAAGTGATGAATTATATATGTGTATACCTCGCTTTTGAGAACATTTTTAGTTGTCTGGTAGTTTTTGTCATGTCGTTTGTTGTCTATATTATCTCATTATGGCTGTGTATATTTCTTGTTGATTTGTTTTGTTGTTATTGTTGGAAAGGGTAAAGTGTTGTGAACGCATATTTTAGATCTATTGTTGCTTAGCTGCATTGTGTTGTGGATTGTTGTGATTGCTTAATCTTTTTTTGTTGTTTTGTTTTTTGTTTCGTCTTGTCTGGGATCAAGTTATGCTGTTGTGTCTGGAATGTGTCTTTTTGTTTTCATTTTTACTCATCTTTTGTGCAATAATGTGGCTAGGAAGTTAGGTGAACTCGTTTCACAACGCAATCCTCCATGATTATCATGTTTCTATTTCTTGGGTGGTTTAAAAAAGAGTGAAAGATATATATATATATATATATATATATATATATATATATATATATATATATATATATATATATATATATATATATATATATATATATATAGAGGGGGGGGGGGTTGGGGGGATAGAGTGAAAAAAGGCCGTTTTCGTTGGTGTCTGTTTATTCAACGAATCAACATCATAGCACACGGGTGCAGCCCATAAGTGCTCCGTTCTACTTCTAACTCGAGCCTGCGTCTAAAAATCTCAGCGCAGTGCACGAACACCGTTGCACCGGCGAGGATCTTGAAATACTTTGCGTAGGTTGTTAACTCCAAATTTTGAACGGGAAGCGCCGCAGTAATACGCACTGACGTCAGATCTTACTACCCAGAGACAATTGGGGAATTACTGCATGTCCACATGAAAAACAAAATCCCAACCTTCGACTGGGTTTGAACCTGGGACCTCCAGCACTCTAGGCAGATGCCATAACTCGAGACCACTCAGTCCTCTTTAGTTATTGTCAGACAATGATACGAGAGTGGCACCGGGAGAAGAGTCGGTCTTCACCACAAAATACCCCTTAGCTTGGGCACGATAATTAGAACCGGCCTTTATTTTGAACACGGTTTAATTTGTTTCAAAAGCCTTTTAATCGAGTTTTCTGTTGACTGAGATTATTCCGATTGTTCTTGATTTTATATGGTTACTGATTACCGTTTGAAGAATCGATATCTTAGCTCACTGAACTTACCAACGTAAGCCCAGTCTCCAGCAGCAAATGTCTTTGAGGTGTAGATCAGCGGTTCTCAACTCGCCGGTCGCGATTATTGGGGGGGGGGGGGGGAGCGTCGAACGACCCTTTTGCATGGGTCGCCTAACACCATCGGAAAACACATAATTATTAGAGTTATAAAGTCAAATAACTGTTTGTAGGTCGCCACAACATGCGGGGACTGTGCTAAAGAGTCGCCACAACATGAGGGGACTGTGCTAAAGAGTCGCCACAACATGAGGGGACTGTGTGCTAAAGGGTCGCCACAACATGAGGGGACTGTGCTACAGGGTCGCCACAACATGCGGGGACTGTGCTAAAGAGTCGCCACAACATGCGGGAACTGTGCTAAAGAGTCGCCACAACATAAGGGGACTGTGCTAAAGAGTCGCCACAACATAAGGGGACTGTGCTAAAGGGTCGCCACAACATGCGGGAACTGTGCTAAAGAGCCGCCACAACATGAGGGAACTGTGCTAAAGAGTCGCCACAACATGAGGGAACTGTGCTAAAGGGTCGCCACAACATGAGGGAACTGTGCTAAAGGGTCGCCACAATATGCGGGGACTGTGCTAAAGGGTAGCGGCATTATGAAGGTTGAGAGCCACTGGTATAGATACTATTTGTTCATGTGATTCCCCCCCCCCCCTTTTTTCCACCCCCAACACTCACAACAACAAAAACTATTAAACCAAACGAGAAGTAAACTTTTATTGTTTGTAGATAATTGTTAAGCATATCATGAGGTAAAGCGGACAGAAAAATGAACTAAACAGACACTGAAATAGGAAACAAATGTACTGCGTTCACGAGGACATCCAAAAGCAACGCTGAGAGAGGCCAAAAGAGCTGGGCTGGATTCAATCTGTGATATCGACAAAATCTCACAAGATAGAACAGAAACACAGACTAGATGCTAGCGTTTGTGGCGTATAGGGCACAAAAGGATGATGGTGATACTGGACAGTGTTGACGACGACGACGACGATGATGATGATGACGATGACGTTCATATATGATGATGACAATGATGACGATAATAACGATGATGATGACGATAATGATGATGGTGATGACGATGATGATGTCGATGATTGTTTGGTATCTTCCCACGCGTTTTTTCGTCAATTCTCTGAGCGTGTCTAAAATTGTTTGAATTTCTGACTCTTTCCCTCTCTCTGCCGGCAGTTTATGTAAAATTGTCTGAACATCCACCCCCCCCCCTTTTTTTTAAATTTTTTATTTCTCCCCTTTTTAACCTTCTAGTCGTCCAAGAATCTTCTCTGACCTTGTCCGAACGTTTCAATTTTCAATAATCCTTATCCGAAATCATCTCGTCCTTTTGTTTTCTCCCTAACTGTGTTAAAATAAACTTGCCTGAATTTGTTTTGTTTTTGTCCAATTTCTTGAAATCTTATCCGAGATTGTCCTAATTTATCCTTTCTGTGTTTTCTTCTTGATTGTTCACCGGCTGTAAGCTCTGGTGCAAAGTCCTGGTTGTTCGACCATTTAAACTTTGGCTTTGTGTCAGGGCCTGAGGTTTGAATGTGCATCCGTTTTTCTGGCTTATTTCTGTGCAGTTTGTTGTTCCTTACCGCTCAGGCAGATGCACACGGAATTTGAAGGATGTCACCAATTAGTCGACTCTTACGACATGCATGCTGCGAAGACAGTGGATCTGTTTTGTTATATAGAGCCCCAGAATCCACACGGGTTTATTTATGTAACAGTATTGAAGTTGTGTCAGACTTTTTTTTTTGTAATTCACCCTCCCCCCCCCCCATCTTTAAAAAAAAAAACACTCACACACACACACACACACACACACACACACACACACACACACACACACACACACACACACAATAACTGTATTAAAATCATGTGCGACTTTGACTGAATTTATCCTGTCTCGGCTTGTGTTGATGTATTTCCGGTTATATTTAAATAACCATTCTTCAGTTGTAACGAATTCTAATCCGAACGTAGTGATTGTATCGTTTCCCTAGCTGTGTATAAAATGGTCTGGTATTGGACAAGGCGCATCTGAGATCACTCCCCACACCAAGCCGATAACGGCATTTTATTTTTATTACAGTTTCATTTTTAATTAAAGAAAATGTTAGTACAAAAGACTATTACTTGTTGAGATGCCCTGTTTCTTCATTTGAAACTTTCTTGCGCCCTCAGAAGGAGGTGCTCCCTCCAGGTTGAAAACCACTGCGCTAGCTCGTTTAAGTCTTCTTTAAATGTGTCCTAATTTACCCTTCCTCTAACTAAATTAGGGGGAAGAGAGGGGGGGGGGGGGGTGGCGGGGTGGTCTTGAGACATGGTATCCGCCTCGAGAGTAGAGGTTCCGGGTTCAATACCTGATAAGGCTAGGATTTTT
Source organism: Candidula unifasciata (assembly GCA_905116865.2). NCBI lineage: Eukaryota > Metazoa > Mollusca > Gastropoda > Stylommatophora > Geomitridae > Candidula > Candidula unifasciata. The sequence goes on along the minus strand of CAJHNH020003608.1, from coordinate 40,690 downwards.
TTTTTTCATGTGGACTTGGGCTTTAGTAATTCACCCTGGTCTCTGGGTAGTGAGATCGGACGCCCGTGTGCATTGTTGCGCACGTAAAAAATCCTTTGGCAGTTAGAAATCGTAAAGAGTAGCCTAACGTTGCTGCCCGGGCAAAATTTGGAGTTAAAAATCCAGCTAAAGTATTTGAGGATCCTCGCCGATGCTACAGAGCCTGTGCACTGTGCTGAGCTTTTTCGGACTGAGACTTTAATTAGAAGAAGAACGGAGCTCTTATGAGTTACTACCCGTGTGCTATCATGTTGATCCGATGTTTAAAACCTCAAACCTTAAACCTTCATTCAATCACAGCACAAAGTAAAAATAAACCAAGACAAGATTAACCCAAAGTTGAAACAATCAGGATAATTTTTATTGCCCACAAAGCTGTCTTCCGTAGCGCCCCCAACTTGCTAGCATAAACCTCATTTGCCTAAGTTTGAATTCTTTGGATGTCTCATTTACATATTTACCGCCTAGTTTATGGAGCCGAGTGTAAGACAAACTGTCAGGTACTGGTTAGCAAATGTCGCTAAATTGTCCGAGACCTTGACGAGGGCATTTCACCTCACAAGTGACTACAAATATGCAGATTAGGCGGTAGTTTATGACTTTGTTTCTTGACGGAAAGATGGAGTTGCATTCGCGGTCAATCGCAAAAGAAATAGAATTTACGAGCATGAAAAAATTCTGTCTTCCTTCTCCTCCTCTTCTTCGTTTTTGTTTTCCTTCTTTGCCACATTGTTTGTCGTTTTTATCTTCTTGTTCTTCTTGTTCTTGTTCTTCCAGTTCTTCTTGTTCTTGTTCTTCTTTTTCCTCTGATATCTTCTTTCTTTCTTTCTTTCTTTCTTTCTTTCTTTCTTTCTTTCTTTCTTTCTTTTTTCTTCCTTACTTTCTTTCTTTCTTTCTTTCTTTCTTTCTTTCTTTCTTTCTTTCTTTCTTTCTTTCTTTCTTTCTTTCTTTCTTGTTTTCTTTCTTTCTTGTTTTCTTTCTTTCTTGCTTTCTTTTTTTCTTGCTTTATTTCTTTCTTGCTTTCTCACTCACTGTCTTTTTTTTTCTTTATGTCTGTCTTTCTCTCTTGCTTTATGTCTTTCTTTCTTTCTTTCTTTCTTTCTTTCTTTCTTTCTTTCTTTCTTTCTTTCTTTCTTTCTTCTTTCTTTCTTTCTTTCTTTCTTTCTTTCTTTATGTCTTTCTTTCTTTATTGTTAAACATAGCAGGAACCTTTAATTAACTGACGCTCAATGGTCATATCTTAATTTTTAATTCCATGTCCTCTATGTCTTTTTTACTTGATGCGTCCATAGTGGGAAGGAATCTGAGTTAAGTTATCAGGTTTTCTCAATACCTGCCCTGTCTTTTCCTCCCGTCTTGATTCGATAGCACACACACACACAAACGGCCAACCAAACGCACATCTCGAGAAATACAAGTGTATGTCTATGTTAATTTTTCGCCTAATTTGCTTATTTATCCACTTCATTCCCTTTATCTGGCAGATGTTATCAACTTAGTCTTTTATCAGCTGTGTGTATGTTTGCTCTCTGATGACATTTCTGCCGTGTCTTTCAATTTATCTCCAAACGTCTGTATAGATACTTACGTAATCTGTTTCTCGTTATTCTTGTCAATGCACTTCTTGTTTTAACACATGTCTTTAACTTGCAGTTCCCTCTAAATTTGTTTGTTCTGCGTTTATTTATTTTGCCTGTTTATCCGATAGCTTGGCGCGTTTCCTTTTCCCTCCAAATTTCAGTGCCAAGCGAACAGCCAACCGCTGCTATTAGTTGCCAGGTAATTTGAGTCGTTGCTGAATTTTTTTTATCTTTTTTCAACATGGGCAATAGAATCTTGGAGCAGGCCTACCAATGTTAGGTTTTTCCCCCAGATCTGGGTTTCTTATAACACCTTGGAGAAAACTTTTTTTTTAAAAATATCCTTATATAAAAAGTGGTAAATGTTTCGTTTCGTAAATATAAATTCTGTACACTTTAACAATCTGTGGGGGGGGGGGGGGGGGGGGTTTGGCAAGAGTTCTTCGTCTATGTATTGCTTGGGTTTTTGTACAGCTAAGCTGGGTTTTTCAAACAATCCCATGTCAGCCAGCCACTGCAGCCTTGGAGCATAGACGCAGGCTGGCGTAGTGACTAAAACGAGCTCGGGTGAACGGGTGACGCTGGGTCCGGGGTTCATCCCTGTCGCGTAGGCAAGAAAAGCCCACGCCCAGATTTACGTCCTAATCATGTATAAATGCTCTCATTTAACTGTTATGTCTAGTTTCCTTCAACACATAGTAGCAGCAGCAGCAGCAGCAGCAGTAGTAGTAGTAGTAGTAGTAGTAGTAGTAGTAGTAGTAGTAGTAGTAGTAGTAGTAGTAGTAGTAGTAGTAGTAGTAGTAGTAGTAGTAGTAGTAGTAGTAGTAGTAGTAGTAGTAGTCATTATTATTATTGAGTGCTTAAACAAGACTTAACCTCACACACCCCCCCCTCGGCTAATGCCCTTAAAACTATTATAAGAAGACTGAGTCATACTGATGTTTGTATCGGTGACACGGAATCATGACGGTTTTCATAATTTATTTCATCCTTCCCAACTGCAAACGTCATTGCTACATGAGGAAACCTTCGATTATGTCGTCTCCCACGCCAGTTACAACTTTGCCACTGAATCCAACATCTTGGAAAGTTGCGAAGTTTTCTTACAAGACATTTCACACATGTGTACAACGCTGCCTTTCTTCACATTGCCGAAGCCATTAATCCATTCTGCAAGAACACTTAAGCTGGAAACGTCAGTGTGTGTGCATTCTATTATCTCTGTGTAAAAGCTGTGTTGGGAAAACCCGTTCTAGTGTAATCTTAGCACGGGATTCATGGATGCCGCAGTTTGGCATCTACTTCTGCGTCTGAACTAGCAAGTCGGCAGCTTTTTATTGTTGCTACTAAGTTTACAATTAAACCAGACACGCCAGAAGACTTGTTAATCAACATAGAACTGGTACTATTAGCCATCGGACGTTGGGGTTTATACTGAGGGGAGGATCTGAGCACCTATGGACATGTCCGGAGTGCAATGAGGATAACCCAACTAACTAACTAACTAACTAATTACAATTAAACATAGTTGGTGTTACTACAGTAATTTGTTTTAAAAACAAGCGAAGTAAATGTTCTCTGGTATAAAAGGTCCTAAAAGATCCCTAATGTAATAGGTCCCTAATATAAAAGTTCCCTAATATAAAAAAGAATCTGATGTGTACTCAGCTCACGGCGCTAGTATACGTGAGTAAATCAATGTACATTACTACAGTCAGGATATTCCCACACGTGCTTAGTCATCTTCCTCAGCAGCTAACGAAAAGTTCATGTATTGACATCTGTAATCTGCAGCCTCCTTTAAACTAGGGTTGTCCACCACCCTTTTGTACGCCCTTTTGTGCGTTGAATGTCACCCTTGCTTCAATCAGATTCTTCCCGTAGTTATACCCTGGTGCATAGTCCTATTGGAGCCGCGGGCGGGGTGTAGCGGCTTGACGGATGGGTGGATATCCATCTTTCTGTATATATCATCCATCTTTTTATCTAGCTATCTATCTATCTATCTATCTATCTATCTATCTATCTATCTATCTATCTATCTATCTATCTATCTATCTATCTATCTATCTATCTATCTATCTATCTATCTATCTATCTATCTATCTATCTATCTATCTATCTATCTATCTATCTATCTATCTATCTATCTATCTATCTATCTATCTATCTATCTATCTATCTATCTATCTATCTATCTATCTATCTATCTATCTATCTATCTATCTATCTATCTATCTATCTATCTATCTATCTATCTATCTATCTATCTATCTATCTATCTATCTATCTATCTATCTATCTATCTATCTATCTATCTATCTATCTATCTATCTATCTATCTATCTATCTATCTATCTATCTATCTATCTAATCTATCTATCTATCTATCTATCTATCTATCTATCTATCTATCTATCTATCTATCTATCTATCTATCTATCTATCTATCTATCTATCTATCTATCTATCTATCTATCTATCTATCTATCTATCTATCTATCTATCTATCTATCTATCTATCTATCTATCTATCTATCTATCTATCTATCTATCTATGTTTCTATTTATACATCCTTATATCACACGCGCACAACCACACACACACACACACACACACACACACACACACACATGCCCTAATCATTTTCAAAACCAAATCTAAGCTGCAAGAGTCCAATCAGTGACTTGTGTTACCATCTACTGACGCAGGCTTGGTTTGACGGAGATTTCCTGGCGTTTCCGGATATTGGATTCTATGTGTCCTTGTTTGTTACAGAAATAGACAATGACGTCATGTGTGATGATTAGTTGGCGATGACTAATGCATTGTAAAACTGTTGAAAATAGTATCAACGTGAAACAGCAAATGAAATAATGGAAAATCAAGGAAATTTATTTGGCAGGAAACTAGATAATTTTTTTTTTATGTAAATTGAATATATGTCCAAGTTTTTATTAAAAAAATGTCTATCATCATCATTATCATCAGGTGCCTTGCCCACTGGCGTGGGCGATCATACCTCGCTACAATCTGCGACCACCTGCAGCACGTATCAATTCGTGTGCTGACACACCTCCATGCCAGGCAACAAGAAGGTCAAGAATAAATGTACACAACTATAAAATATGTCATGTTTCCCTAAACGTTAAAACCTGGTTAACGCGAACTCGCTAGAGACGAACAGTCGTTTGAAGTCTTCCTCTTCTTCTTTGTTCACCGGCTGTAAGCTTCGGCGGAGGGCCCTGATTGTTCTTCCATTAGAACTTTGGCCTGAGTTTTACGTATACATCCATTTAACTATGTGTATGCAGATGGTTGTTCCTTGCCGCTCGGGCAGATGTACTCCGACTTCAAAGAAGTCTTCCATTTAGTCGACTTATACGACATGTTTTAGTGGGCAGGCAGTGGGTCTATTCATGTTTTTTCTCCACAACTAAGTTTCGGAACTCATACGGGAATCGTTTGAAATAAACGACATTTTGGTCCCGACAGCGATACATGCGAGGCAAGGCATCCGCCTCGAGTGCTGGAAGTCCTGGGTTCAAGCCCGGGTGAAGGCCGGGATTTTTTCTCACGTCGACTTCTAGTAATTTCCCCTTGTCTCTGGGTAGTCAGATGAGACGCCAGTGTGTATTGTTGAGCATGTAAAAAATCCATTGGCAGTTGGAAATCTAAAAGAGTTGCATACTGCGCTGAGTAAGCAAAATTGGAGATTAAAATCTACCCAAAGTATTTCAGGATCCTCGCCCGTGCTACAGAGTTCGGGCACTGCGCAGAGAATCTTCGGATTCATGCTTGAGTCATAAGTAGAACAAAGCACTTATGGGTTACTACCCTTGTGTCATGATGTTGATCCGCCATCTAAATCAAAACCAAAAACATGATTCATACTGCAAATATTAATTTCCGTCTTGCGCGAATGTCTTTTTATACGAACTCCTGATCGTTTGCTTTTTGTAATCCGTGTTTTACTGTATTATCATTGCACATTGATTATTCCCATCGCTAGAAACATATGCCCATTGCCGGTCAAAATGTGGACAAGAATGACAGTATAATGGAAGAAATAAACAGTCATCGCCGTGGGGCGAGGATAAAACTTTCGAAACCAACACAACAGCGAGACTATAATCCCAGTTGCGTTAATTCAATACTACTACTATTAATGCTACTACTACTACTACTACTACTACTACTACTACTACTACTACTACTACTACTACTACTACTACTACTACTACTACTACTACTACTACTACTACTACTACTACTACTTACTACTACTACTACTACTACTACTACTACTACTACTACTAATGGTTAGTTGCGTATCCTTTACAGGACGTTACAGAACCAACCCCAACAGCCCCTCGCTGTTGTGTGGTTTTTCTAGGCAAATTTACGTCCAGTAGTTTGCCATTGCTTACTGGACGGTCACCTTTCTTGATACCACTGTCAAACCCAACACAAGGCGCATGGCCCGCAGCTTCTACTACTACTACTATTACTACTTCTATTGCTGCTACTACTACCACTTCTTCTTCTTCTTCTTCTTCTTCTTCTTCTTCTTCTTCTTCTTCTTCTTCTTCTTCTTCTTCTTCTTCTTCTTCTTCTTCTTCTTCTTCTTCTTCTTCTTCTTCTTCTTCTACTACTACTTCAAGAACACACACTGAACACTGATATATATCATGTACCATCTTTTCGATATGCTTGGTGCAATCTAGCCCAGCAACTTGATCACTCTCATCAACGTTCGCTTTAGGGTTTCTTGTTTCATATTTCATTGCCTGTTTGGTGTTTCTCTGCTGGTATCTTCTCAAGACTTGTCCAATGTGGCCCCATCTTCTCTGTCTTATAACTGTTGATACTTCTAGTAATTGTACTGACATTTGTCTTTTTTCTCCACTCCTTATGAATTCATCCCATTTTATTTCCATCCTCAGGTATTTGTTTTTGAATGCATTTAACTCTCGTTCCGTGTCCTTAGTGGGTTCTCTATCTTTCACCCGTGTATTTGAAAACTGAAATAACATTAGAACTGAATATACCTAGCATGGTTTTACAAGTATAACTATACAATTGAGAGATCCTAGCCAACAGAAAAAAGAATTTATTGTACCAGTTTAACAGCAAGATTATATACACACACACACACACACACACACACACACACATATATATATATATATATATATATATATATATATATATATATATATATATATATATATATATTGCTAAGTAAAGAACAAAAATTGATAGCAGGAAATAAATATCAAAAATGGAAAATATGAAGCCAGAAGCAGAAACTGGCGGTACTAAGGCAGCTAGAAAAACTGACAGTACTAAAACAACAACAAAAGAAACTTGCGTGCATTAAGGCACAGTCCACACAAGCAGACTTTGAGAATATTGATCTGTAATTCCAAGTGCCGACGAGTGTAAAGTAGGTCGTTACGTGATTTGGCTGCACGGGTTGTCATATTCACAGCCGGCAGACGTCAATCACACAAGGAAATGAGTGGTTAGATGGCCTCGGTGTTACTACTAATGTACACATGTTGTGTCTGGGATAAGCTTCCACAACTGACATTTGTCGTGTCAGCAGGTTGTCTGAAACCTGTGAATTTATTCCGTTTGCGACCGGTGAATCTATCCTGTCTGCAACCTATGAGTCTATCCCGTCTACGGCCTGTGAATCTGTTCCGACTGAGACAAGAGAATCTGTCCCTTCTGCGACCTGAGAATCTGTCCCATCTGCGACCTGAGAATCTGCCCCGTTTGCGACATGAGAATCTGTCCCGTCTGCGACATTAGAATCTGTCCCGCCTGCGACCTGAGAATCTGTCCCGTCTGCCACCCGTGAATCTGTCCTGTGTGCGACCTGAGAATCTGCCCCGTATGCCACCCGTGAATCTGTCCTGTCTGCGACCTGTGAGTCTGTCCCGTCTGGAAGTTGTGAATCTGTCCCGTCTGCGACCTGAGAATCTGTCCCGTCTGCAACCTGAGACTCTGTCCCGTCCCCTGACCAGAGAATCTGTCTCATCTGTGACCTGAGTATCTGTCTCGTCTGTCACTCGTGAATCTGTCCCGTCTGCGACCTGTGAGTCTGTCCCGTCTGGAAGCTGTGAATCTGTCCCGTTTGCCACCCGTGAATCTGTCTCGTCTGGAAGCTGAGAATCGGTCCTATCTGGAAGCTGAGAATCTGTCCTGTCTGGAAGCTGAGAATCTGTCCTGTCTGGAAGCTGAGAATCGGTCCTATCTGGAAGCTGAGAATCGGTCCTATCTGGAAGCTGAGAATCTGTCCTGTCTGGAAGCTGAGAATCTGTCATGGTTGCCAAATGTGAATGTGTCTCGCTAACTAATTGTGAACACGTCTCGCTCGGTAACTTGTCAATTTTTCTTGCCTACCAACGGTGAACCTTTCCTGACTACTGAATGTGAATATGTCTCGATTGTAAATTGTAAATATATCTCTTTTTTTGACATGTGAATGTCTCATCTGGTTATCTCTTTACCTGTCTCATCTAACCACAGATCTGCCTCGGTAAAAAACTATTACTATAACATCTATGATTATCGTTACTAGTACTCCTCATCCTCCTCCTACTACTACAACCACCACCATCGCTACTACTACTAAATGCCACTACTACTGCAGCTAATGCTGCTACTGCGTCTACTACCACTGTTGCTGCTGTTGCTGCTGTTACTACTAATATTGGTACCGTGTCCTATCCAACACCACCGTCTTTTCATACATCTCTTGATTCATTGTAATTCTTTAAGTTCTCTCCTAAAGCTCAGTTTGACTAATTCTGCAATAACATAGAGCTTCCTCTAATATGCCTAGCACTCGTTAATTAAAGTTTGTAGCTTATTGCTGACTGACTGACTTTTAACCCCACCAGGACATCACACAAGCAATAAACACCCGGTGACACAAAGTGCCACCATGTGGATGAGGATCACTATGGAGAAGTTCCAGAAACCCTTTTCAGTCGATAGGCCATATCTATGTCCCGGCTATATTCAGGCTCCCCGGCAGAAGAAAAGGCGGGGCTTCCAATAACAAAAAATTGCATCCCATTTTATGTAAGTTAATTAGTAACTGATTTAGTTATTCTCAGTTTTTCCGCTCCATAGGGAAGTACCGATTTGACATTAAAATATCTCTGCCAGTTGCCATGTTGTTACAAAACTACCTAAATAGGTGCTCAGTGACAACTAACCAAGCATAAAACTGTACGTGCTTGTGCGCGTGCTTATGTTTATAAAAAGGAGTGTGGGAAGTGGAAAGTTGTCACAACATGGAGTCATGTTTAACACACTCGATCCTTTGTGCGAGTAAAATTGAAACAATACAACAAACAAAGGGAGAAAACCAGCGGTAACAAATCGGGGATCCCATCCAGGTTTTCTCGTCAGGACCTGGTGTCAAGTTGGTAATGTACCAGAGGGGATGTCGGCAGCAAGGGATGTTGGGAGGTAATGAGAAAGAGCTGTCGAAATTTTGGGAGAATAGTACCAGTCAGTATGTGTGTGTGTGTGTGTGTGTGTGTGCGTGCGTGTGCGTGCGTGTGTGTGTGTGTGTGTGTGTGTGTGTGTGTGTGTGTGAAGGTACCAAAACACACAAAAAGTACAAAATTTCTAACTTTTAATTATTAAACGTTTAAAACGTAGTTCATTTATATTTATTTGCGGCTGCTGAGGAATGCGGTAATGCCAAAAACCAGGCATGCATTTGAGTACTAATGGAAAGCGACTTTCATCTCCACAGTTGTCTTCTGAAGTTGTAAGCCAGTATTTGTCTATCTTTTTCTTTCGAGATTAGAAGGTAGATACCGCACTAATTAGATATCCCTAGTCTTTATTGTGTGAGTGTGTGTGTATATGCGTGTGATTTAAGTTTTTTCCCTTTAAAAAAGGTTCTTCGGTAAATAAAAAGCTGAAAATTTTCAAGATGTAGTCTTCCCTCAGTTACAATTACTGGAGCAGCCAAAGTACAATACCACATTAGAAATACCAATGCAAAATGTTTAAATCGTAAAATAATATCGGATATGGTACGATAAGTACAGTGATTTTTTCCCCTTCTTTTTCCGGCTAGGGTCCAATAGTACCAAATGTGTACCAAAAGTACCAACTTCGGCATCCCTGGAGCGAGGCACAAACAAAAGGCTTGCTACCTGAGACCTGCAGCACCTGGTGCACTTTTGTCATCCTCTGCGGTAGGTCGATGAATGATTTACGAAGAGCCGTTCTGACGAGGTATTTGTTGTCCCTTTATTTAAAACAAAAATTTTTTTTGCCTATCGATTACAAGACGTAGCAACCCGATCCCAGTTTATGGTGGCAATTTGTTGCTTACTAGGCAGTTTTACGACCAATAGTTTGCCATTGCTTACTCAACGGTCAGTGCTCCAGAACTTTGTGGAAATTAATGCAAATTCGCCGAGTGGGTTCCGGGGCCCTATTATAGGGAAAACAAGAATAGACCCACTGCCTACCTAGAAGCATGTCGTAAGAGTCGACTAATTGGCAACTTCCTTCGAAGTCGGAGTGCAACTGCCTGAGAGGCAAGGAACCAACAGTTTGGGTACAAATTAGTCAGATTTGTCAAACAGATGCACACGTATCACTCAAATTCTGGAACAGGACTGCAATCCAGAAGTGGACGAACAACCAGAACTGTAAAGTTGAACTCCACTAGGACCACAATCTAAGCGATTACCGGTAAAGCAAAGTGAAAAGGGTCACTGTTCGGATTAGAATCCTACGGATACCAGTCATAGAAACCCAGTTCAACTGTAAGATCAGACTACCTACCGTTTTTGAAAGCTAAAAGGGATATGTAGACACGACAGCGTTGGACGTCTAGCGTTTCTCAAATTAGAGTAATGTTAAAGACGCTTTTCCGCTTACTCATGCGAATTGACTATAAAGAGCAAGACATGTATCTTATAGATCAATCGGTACTAGATGGGTGATTTGGTTAACATCAACCCCGCCGCTTTTACTTCCCAGGACTGTACTTGGTACCCAATTGAGGCTGGGTGGCCAAGGTCATTTCTGAAAAAGTTCTGGTCTTAGAACAGGACACGATAGACTTTGCAGTCACACGTACACACAATTTCAGATTGGCGAATCAGCCATGTCCGCATCTGGTTGGCGCCTCAGACAACAGATCACGTCATCCAAGACTGTCCCTAATACACCATATCAAGGGAAAACATTTGGCCAAGAGAAACATCGGTATAAGTCAAACTTTACGGGTCGCTAAGTGAATTACAACAGACAGTAAAGTTCATACTAGAAACAACATTCCAGATATAGATCATCCATTTCAAGCGAACCAAAGAGGAAGATTTCGTAAAAACAAAAATTCGCCCCATTTGAGATCTGAACCCCAGACCTTCCTAACAGAAGGCGAGAGTCTAACCGCTGCACCACTGTAGTTCCCGTTTCTTCAGTTGTATAAAGTGTATTTAGAAGTGGGTTGTTGTATGTTTATGGTTAGCTGTCTTGCCTGGGGTTTGGTTGTCTTAGGTTCGATATTTTATCAAGAAAGATTGTTGAAGATTGAGCTCAGATCCAACACCGACCCATCCTAAAGTATGAACTAAGACATATCGTGAAAATTAAAGATCTGAAAAGGATCTAAAACGATTGCTAAACAGAGAGAAGATAAAAAAAATAGGAATGAAAATAGTGAGAAGAACATTACATATATGCCAGCTATACAAAAAGCACTTACAATAAAGAAACAGAAGACGTTGCTGCGATTAGCCTTCATCAGCATGGATAGATGGGAAAAACAAGATGGTACTTATGAGTGTCTACTGGTTTCTTTTTTCTCTCTCTCTCGTCCTGTCTCTTTCTCTCTCTCTCTCTCTCTCTCTCTCTCTCTCTCTCTATCTCTCTCTCTCTCTCTCTCCTTTCTCTCTCTCTCTCTATCTCTCTCTCTTTCTTTCTCTAAATATATATGTCTAGAGGGAGTTGGCGGCTAGACACCCGCTGCGAATCGGAAGGTTATACTTTTTTTTAAAAATACCTTGACTTCCACATCGACCCACCTTGAGTGGGTACCAGGTGCAGTCCTGGGAAGTAAAGGCGGCTGACATGATGCTGACCACATTAGCCACCAAGTGTCAATTAGTCTATACAAATATAGGTCTAGCCCATATGCCCACTACTCCTAAAGGCGTGGGAAAGAAAGGGACGTCTACTGTTTACTTTACGTCATATCTCAGTAAACATCGTATTCGGGCGTTAAGAGTAAACATTTACTAGAAGCAGAGGGAGGGAGGACCGAAGGGTACAAATGTATTATATTATAGTATCACGATCAACCTCGTTGCACATTGGGTTAGTTATGAGTTCTGATTATCTTCACAAGATTTTAGGCTCATCCATAGGCGTTCAGATTACCCTCTCAACACATTCATCAGCGTCGTGCGGTTATAGTGTCAGTCCTAGGTTGGTTTAAAAAAACTGTGTGTATCGGGTGTGCTTCTCATGCTTGGCTGTGTCGATCTTTACTCCCAGTTCTCGTATTCTTAGCAGTGATGTGGACAGGTTGCTTACAGAATCCTCAGAATGTCCTATCTCTCGAGGGGCAATGACAATGTCTGCGTGATCCATGGGCCGGCCATCTTCAGTTAATGCAGCTCCTGCCAGTCTATCAGCTCTTTCATTACCACCCTGCCTCGAGGCATGCACATTGGGTAGTTCCATGCGTGCTCAGTGCTTCGATGCAGCAGCCACTCAAAGGAACATCTACTGATTATTCTCGTGAGGGGTTGGTGTAATGTCAGTTATCTCGGCTTTAAAGACGGTATAGACGTGCTTAACCACGCCTTACTCCCAGGTCACTTATTGTCCACTAGCCCAGGATAATGTTGATGATATATAGAAAAGAGGTGCACATTAACTAAGACTGGCACATTGATAGGGTAATAAGTAGTTTAACCATCCCATCAACAAATGGCATGTCGATAGCGTTGGAGTGGTAACCCACACGATAACCATATGCACGGATCAGGTCAATGCTCCAGTCCCACTTCACCAATGTAGTGAATCCATCCTGGTGTTTACCTTTTTGTCTTCCTCTGCTTCTCTTTTATTCCCCTAGTTATCTTTCATTCCCCTGATTTTTTTTCATCCCCTTGTTCTCTTTCATTCCCCTTGTTCTCGTTCATCCCCTTGTTCTCTTTCATTCCCCTTGTTCTCGTTTATCCCCTTGTTCTCTTTCACTAAAGTTCATCAGTTGCCACGAATGTCTTTGAGTTCATTCTTGATGCCAGCTGTCCCAAAAAGAGTCTGTAGAAGTCTAACTCCTCTATAACATATGAAAGGAGTGAAGTCAGAAGGGCACAAATGTCACGGCGGCTTGCGTGACCAGTTCTTAACCTCTAAAAAAAAATCAGTTCGTTCATTCGGTCGTTCGCTCGTTCCTTTTCGAGTTTGTTTACTTTCACTCTCTCCTCTCCTTATCTCACCTGTAATCGGCTGTCAACTCCCGTGTAAGCTTTGATTGTTCGCCAACCTCTGGATTTTTTTTTTTTCTTGTTCCATAACCTGAGCTTTGTTTACGCGTCTGTTTGACTATGTTAATGCAGACTGTCGGTTACTCGCCTCTCAAGAAGATACACTGCGACTGTTATGAAAAAAGCGACCATTCAATCACGTTTTACGGCCTGCTTTTTTTAGGAGCTATGGGACTTTTCTCTCTCCCCCCCCCCCCCCCCCCCCCCCATCAAACTGGATCCCAGAACCCACAGCAGGAGTTTTAACTATTACGAAATGGTCAAATCAGAGTGCATCTCTCTGAGAGGCCAAGTACCAACAGTCTGTATACAAAAAGGTATATTTGTAAAACGTATATGATTGTAACATGCTGCAGGAGATCGCGGATTATGGAGAGGCATGATCGCCCACGCCAGTCGGCAAGGCACCTGATGATGATGATGATGATATGATTGTAAGGGCTGTTGAGATTGGTTCTGCAACGTCCTGTAAAGGATACGCAACTAACCTATATATATGATTGTAAAACTCAAATTCTGGGGCAATATAAAAGTCTAGAAATGGACGAAACACCACAACTTTTGGAGTTTGCCGCCGTTGAAGGCAAAGACTTAAAATTAATTTCTTTCACACTAGAACTAACAAAAGATACTCCATACATTTTAACCCAGTTACGTCTCAAATGTTAACATTGTTAAAAATCCTTCATTCTTGAGTATCCCAGGTAATTTTTTTGAGGGCAAAATATGTGTGAAATTACCGTCTGTGTTAACAAATGTGTGAAAATGAACACCCAGGCTTGAACGACGGGCCCTCAATTAGCGCGCCTCCTGAAACATTCAACGCGCTGAAAATATCGACCCAGGCAGTCAGAATCGATTACGAGAATTCCTTTCACGCCAAATTATTTTTGTGTAGGATTTTAAAAGGAGCCCAGGTTAAAATTATCTTTCTGAGTCGGGTTAGGTTTTCTGTCTGTCTTGCTTTTCCTGTCTGTCTGTTTGTCTGACCGTCTATTTGTCTGACTAAAGTCTCAATGGTCTTACTTTTCAACTTTTTTCTGTCTTTTTTTCCAGTGGCTGTCATTAACTAATTATCTAATTGAATAATTCCCTCCTTCATCTATTATTTCATTCGTTCGTTTTTCAGTCTTTCTTTCTTTCTTTCTTTCTTTCTTTCTTTCTTTCTTTCTTTCTTTCTTTCTTTCTTTCTTTCTTTCTTTCTTTCTTTCTTTCTTTCTTTCTTTCTTTCTTTCTTTCTTTCTTTCTTTCTTTCTTTCTTTCTTTCTTTCTTTCTTTCTTTCTTTCTTTCTTTCTTTCTTTCTTTCTTTCTTTCTTTCTTTCTTGCTTCTTTCTTTCTGTCTTTCTTTCTTTCTTTCTTTCTTTCTTTCTTTCTTTCTTTCTTTCTTTCTCTTTCTTTCTTTCTTTCTTTCTTTCTTTCTTTCTTTTTCTCTTTCTTTTCTTTCTTTCTTTCTTTTCTTTTTTTCTTTCTTTCTTTCTTTCTTTCTTTCTTTCTTTCTTTCTTTCTTTCTTTCTTTCTTTCTTTCTTTCTTTCTTTCTTTCTTTCTTTCTTTCTTTCTTTCTTTCTTTCTTTCTTTCTTTCTTTCTTTTGTCCCCATTATATTCCTGTGTGTTCGCATGTTTAACTTTTTTTCGTTTCGCTGTGCATTCTTTCTGTACCAAATTTACTGTACATGTCATGTTCTGTTATAAAAGAGTAGCTTAATGTCAGCGAACTATAGTGCTTTCCAAAAGTAGCGGCTTTGAACAAATATCTCGAAAACTCTTGAATGCATCAAGTAACAGGAATTCTGTCTATATTCCATAGTTGTGGATTTCAAGCTGTACTACAGATATGGCCAACAAGACACCTTTTTTGGGGGTGCCTAGTAGACAATGTTCTTAGTGCACTTGTATCCATAGCGAGGCGCAGACGTCGTCTGGAGGTTACAGGTTCAATTCCCAGCTCGGTAACTATAGCTTTCGATTTTTATGTTGTCTAGTGCGTTTTTCTACCTTTCTACTTCTTTCTAAGAGTGCAGATCAAAACACTTTCTGTTACTTGATTACTTTATAACATTTAACGGCCTTAAAGGTTCCCCCTCTGTTTATTTATATTGAATGGATCAACACGAACGTTTGGATGTGGCTTTGATTTCTTATTTCTTTATAATTTTATAATCTACAATTGCACAGGTGCTGCTATTTTCTTAAAACGGCACATTTCTTTGATCTTTGTGTGGTAATAATGTTTCTACCCCTATTAAAAAAAAAAAAGAATATACAGTAACTGACATAAGCGTTGGGATTTTTTTTAATTAGTTCAAATAAGCTGTGATGCAAGGTGATTATTTTGATAGCCCAACCCGCAAACAACGAAACATTTTGCTTGTCTAGTTCGCAAGAGGCTAATGATGGAGTTGACTGTCTGAGAATGTATAAAATGCGTGCACTTTTATGGACAGTTAGGAAGAGTAACAAAGAGGCGAATGCTGGAAGATAACTTATCACAAACATCAGAAGGAGACAGTCATAACTTTTTGGTCATGTTACGAGAAGAGAGAAAATGGAACATGTTGTGACCACTGGAAAGATCTAGGAAAAGAGAGACAGAGGAAGACAGCGTGAGGAGATTCTTGACCGTCTTTTGTCATGGCATGGAGTGTTGTGTCAGCACACAAACTGATACACGCAGTTGTGGATCACAGATTGTGGAGAGGCATAATCGCCCACGCCAGTCGGTAAGGCACTTGATGGTATTGTTCATTGTCCATGTTTCTGCAGCATACATTAGGTTTGGGTCAACATAATATTTGACAACTCTCGTTGATAATGTGTTGCTTACCTTTCTAACTGTAATTAATTTGTGCAGCTTATTGAAGACAGTTTTTAGTCATTCCTATTCTCTTTTCAGGTAACCGCCGTGGTGCAGAGGCTAGACACTTTCCTGTGGATCGGATTGTCGTGGGTTCGTGTCCTGATGGACCTGGACTTTTGTTTTCTTTAAAAAAAAAATTACCCTAGTTCTCAGATCGACCCAGCCTTGAGTGGGGATCATTATAGTCCTGGGAAGTAAAGGCGGCTGTCGTGATGTTGACCATATCACTCACTGAGTGCAAATTGGTCTATAATATATAGGTCTAGCCCTGTATGCCCAAAGTCGGCTCTGTGGTTAGGTCGAAGCGAACGCTTCGTAATGCCGTAATGCCGGGTTCGATCCCAGCTGCGGGCCATGCGCCTTGCGTTGGTTTCGACAGTGGTATCAAGAAAGCCGACCGCCCAGAAGCAATGGCAAACTACTGGACGTAAATTTGCCTAGAGAAAACACACAACAGCCAGGCGCTGTTAGGGTTGGTTCTGCAACGTCCTGTAAAGGATACGCAACTAACCTGTATGCTGAATACGCCTGAAGGTTTGGTAACTTTTTTTTTAATGCTTTTTAATAGATAGCTTCTGGTACTGTGTGAATTTAGACGGAAATCCATCGAGAAAATACACAGAAACGAAGCACAAAGACGGCGATCTTCTGCTTCAAGACGTTTTCTATGATGGAAGTTTTCTGTAAATCTTCTTGTCACTGGCATCATCCATCAGGAAACAACAAAAGCAGAAAACACAAGGGAAAAGCCAATCTCCCAATGATCCTTGGGCAATGAAGAATCCAGAAAAAAATCTTATGACAGATGTGTGAAATAACACCTAAATCACAGCGCCCTAACAATCGAGCCGCTGGCACGTGTGAGAAACGGTTGGGGCTCTGTCCAATCGGACGTTCACGCTCTACAGCCTCGCCCAATGAGAACGTCAACATGGATCCTGTTAGGGAACGTGAAGGTTGCAATAGAAATCCTTACACTGCGCCTCTCGTGCGGAAAATTGATGTTCTGTCCGGAAACGGAGATGGACCAGGGGAGAGAATTTGAAGCCTTGCTCTCCG
Source organism: Candidula unifasciata (assembly GCA_905116865.2). NCBI lineage: Eukaryota > Metazoa > Mollusca > Gastropoda > Stylommatophora > Geomitridae > Candidula > Candidula unifasciata. The sequence goes on along the minus strand of CAJHNH020003608.1, from coordinate 23,602 downwards.
TATTACTGGTAATTTGTACGCCAAGGGGACGTGATTACAGAAATAAATGCAGCCTACAGTGTGGTGCGTTTCTTGTGTTTATGAGGTTTTCCCCCATTGCTGCTCTTTGTCTCTGGGTGCAACCAGTAGCGAGGGCAAGCCGAGCACAAGGAAATAAGTTACTGCGGTCGTAGGGCAAATGTCAGCATCAATAACCGTCTGTTTGCGAGTCATTAGTTTCCTTTAGGAAACTTAGGGCTTTTTAAGTCGCGGTGAAATTCTTTAATTATTGGTAGGGCATGAACAGAAGGTAAGGAACCAACAGTCTGCACACAAAAAAGCCAAATATGCAGAACGAATGCGCATGTAAAACTGAAGTATTTGGAACAAGACCAAAATACAGAAATATGCAAACAACTAGAACTGTCTGTCAGAGTTTACAACCAGTAGACACTAAGAAGAAGAATATACAGTACAAGTGTGGAATAACAGTTCCTGTAGTTGGATTTTCTAGACTTAGAGGAAAGGCAAGACGGACGTTCAATCAGAATGCTACTGGCACCATTAGTATCGGAACTTTATACTAGCAGCTGAAGATGGGGATGGAGCGCTTATGGGAATGCCCCGAGTGCTGTAATGTCGGTTCTTGAATCAAATCAAATAATTGGACACTAAATTACCAGTTATTTTTGATCATTAATTGTGTGCCTGTTTTTCTCCAAATTCTTCTTAACAGTACTTGAGATTTTTATTTTTGCCTCCTCTTTTTCATCACGGTTTGTTGGGAGTGGAAGCTCTTGCCATTCACTCTGGGAGTGATGCGAGAGCTCTTGCCATATACTCTGGGAGTGATGCTTTAGCTTTTGCCATATACTCTAGGAGTGATGCTATAGCTCTTGCCATATACTCTAGACGTGGTGTGAGAGCTCTTGCCATATACTCTGGAAGTGGTGTGAGAGCTCTTGCCATATACTCTGGGAGTGGTGTGGGAGCTCTTGCCATATACTCTGGGAGTGATGTGATAGCTCTTGCCATATACTCTGGGAGTGATGTTATAGCTCTTGCCATATACTCTAGACGTGGTGTGAGAGCTCTTGCCATATACTCTGGGAGTGATGTGAGAGCTCTTGCCATATACTCTGGGAGTGGTGTGAGTGCTCTTGCCATATACTCTGGGAGTGGTGTGGGAGCTCTTGCCATATACTCTGGGAGTGATGTGAGAGCTCTTGCCATATACTCTGGGAGTGGTGTGAGTGCTCTTGCCATATACTCTGGGAGTGGTGTGGGAGCTCTTGCCATATACTCTGGACGTGGTGTGAGAGCTCTTGCCATATACTCTGGGAGTGGTGTGAGAGCTCTTGCCATATACTCTGGGAGTGGTGTGAGAGCTCTTCCCATATACTCTGGGAGTGATGTGAGAGCTCTTGCTATATACTCTGGGAGTGGTGTGAGAGCTCTTCCCATATACTCTGGGAGTGATGTGAGAGCTCTTGCCATATACTCTGGGAGTGATGTTATAGCTCTTGCCATATACTCTGGGAGTGGTGTGAGAGCTCTTGCCATATACTCTGGGAGTGGTGTGAAAAAGGTCGAGAGCTCTTCCCCATATACTCTGGGAACTGAAGCATGACTGTGAACTGAGCTCTTGCTATATACTCTGGGAGTGGTGTGAGAGCTCTTGCCATATACTCTGGGAGTAGTGTCGGAGCTCTTGCCATATACTCTAAGAGTGGTGTGGAAACTCTTGCTATATACTCTGGGAGTGGTGTGGGAGCTCTTATTAATTATTAAAGATATTGAAGATATGAGATCCTTAGAAATGGCAAACTCTTTCTGTACCAGGAAATTCACACAATAAACTTTTGACATGCTTGGAAAAAGGCCACTGTTGCATTTCATGATTATAAGAACACAAGATTGGCCAACGCTGCCTGTCATAGATTACAGGAACACAAGATTGGCCAACGCTGCATGTCATAGATTATGAGAACACAAGATTAGCCAATGCTGCCTGTCATAGATTATAAGAACACAAGATTGGCCAATGCTGCCTGTCATAGATTATAAGAACACAAGATTGGCCAATGCTGCCTGTCGTAGATTATAAGAACACAAGATTGGCCAACGCTGCATGTCATAGATTATAAGAACACAAGACTGGCCAATGCTGCCTGTCATAGATTATAAGAACACAAGACTGGCCAACGCTGCCTGTCGTAGATTATAAGAACACAAGACTGGCCAATGCTGCATGTCATAGATTATAAGACACAAGACTGGCCAATGCTGCCTGTCATAGATTATAAGAACACAAGATTGGTTAAACGCTGCATGTCATAGATTATAAGAACACAAGATTGGCCAATGCTGCATGTCATAGATTACAAGAACATAAGACTGGCCAAAGCTGCATGTCATAGATTATAAGAACACAAGATTGGCCAACGCTGCATGTCATAGATTAAATAACCTTTGTGCAAAGAAAAACCCACAAAATCAGGTTTACATAGTTTAAATAAGTAGGAGTGAATGTCTTGAAACGCAAAGGCGGCAGACGTCTTGTTTCCAAGTAACCAGTGCCGACTGTTAAGCTCTCTTGCTAAAGTGCACATACTTTCACGTGGTGTACCCTGTTCTTTCCAGTAACCCAGTGGAAGGTTGGGGTCCAGCTCTAAGCACATCACTGGATGGGACAACAAACGAGGTAAAGACGAAATCTGGTTGCAGGGGATAGCTACTGAGTTGAAGGTAAAACAAACTTTGGTCTTCCAATGGAGCAGCCATATACACACTAGCTCAATTCTATTTGGTAGTTTCCGAACCTGTCGCCTTTGCACAAGGTTACGGGGGTGTTCCGCAGAGCCATTGATATCGCATGTTGTATATTTCAGCACGCCAGCGCTTTCAACACTCCAAAAACATGGACAAACTGGGCCTAACCCCTAGAGAGTGCTGCAACCTATGTCACAGGCATTCTCTTTCTCGAAAGAAAAACGTAAATGCCAGACAACCCAGAAGGCAAACAACAGACGGCATACCCGTAACCTGCACGAAAGTAGACCAGCCAAACAAACTTTTGAATGAAACGGGACCTACTTTGTTTGGAGAGACTAACTTAAACCTAACCGGGTTGAATCATTATATACAGTTTGGAAAAAAAAATTAAAACACCAATATATTTATCGCTCTCACAGAAAGAAGTAGAACAGCAGAAGGACACAGTATACAACATAAGAAACTGGACTCAAGCATAAAAGCGCTGCCTACCTAACCACTTCACTAGCCGCTTCTCGTGTTTCCTCATAACATACACAAAAATCGTAGACCCGTCAATGTTTAATTTCTCTAATCGGGTTTTGACTTAATAAATTCGACATCACGATGTCTAAATCAGACATCAGATTTCTCCCTCTATCGCAGGAGAGCTCTGCGACATTGGGATGTCTGCGATAGACTCTTGAATCCCTCCGTGAGTTCTCTACATGGCATTTCTATTTATCAACTGAAACTTCACAAGCGTTGGTCTGTGAATTTGAGCAGCCATTGGGAGATCTTAGAAAGGTCATTTCCGGATCCAGAAGTGACTCTCACATTAGGAACTCTTCATTTTCCGGAAATTTCCGTGAATAGGGGTCGCAATGGATGCCAGGATAATTGAGGAGGGGATAAATACGCAGTTTATTAGATGGGAATGATTGTGGAAGGAATGAGAGGAGAAGGAGAAAAAGAGAAGTGCGTTGAGGATATGGAAGTGACTTATGTGTGTGTATGTGTTTACGTTATTTGAGTGCAAATATATAGACGGACAAACCGACGGATAATTAGTTAGCTAGAAAAATCACAGATAGATCAGTGGGTGGAAAGAAAGCCTAAAAGAGACAGACAAATGAAAACTTATTGTGAAATGTATAGCTGGATGGGCACACATAAAACATACAGATTCAGACATGTAGACAAACGGACCGATAGGCAAATATGGAAATTATGTAACAAGACACTTTTCAACGGGAGTCCTCGTGGCGGAGCGGCTGGACGCGCGCCACGGATCGGAAGGTCGTGGGTTCGCTCCCTGGCGGAGCCGGACTTTTCTTCAAAAATGACCTTGGCTCCCACGTCGACCCAGCCTTGAGTGGGTACCGGGTGCAGTCCCGGGAAGTAGAGGCAGCCGGCGTGATGCTGACCACGTGACCTATTTTGTGCCGTTGGTCTATAAAATATAGGTCTAGCCCTATACGCCTAAAGGCGTGGAGAAGGGTCCTTTACTTTACTTTACTTTACTTTACTTTAATTTACTTTACTTTACTTTACTGGGAGCTGGGAGTCAAGGACATTTTTTATCTCTCCAAAAATATGTCCGGCTCCGTCAGAACCCGAACACACGACCTTTCGATCCGCAGTCTAGTGTCTAGGGGCTACACCACCGCGTCTGTGGAAATTTGGACAGAATGTAAAAATGGACATATGAATTATATTTATGGTCTTCTTTCTCTCCTTCTTCTAACCCAGATATCTAGCGTAGTTGGCTAAACCGGATTGCGCGGTGACCGGGCGACGAACTCCTTGTGCTCCGAGTTCACTCCCGGTCGGTAGACAGAAAAGCCACAATTCTCCCACATTTACGGAATTTACAATGGAATCAAGGCCGAAAGGTTGCAATATCCATAATACCAAGATTAAGGGTTAACAACTCATGGCTTCTGGATACTAAAACGAACAAACAAACTCTCCTTCTTTTTTTCTCCTGCTTCCTGAAGTAAATACAACAAACACCGCTTGTACAGAGGGTGCACATATAGGCCAGGGGGGGGGGGGGGAAATCGAGCAGGCAAGCGAAGATATTGAAATATGGGTTTTCCCGAAGAATAGGGCTAATTTTCTGTACAAGAAAAGAAGACTAAATCAGATTCAAAGAAGATTTTAGTTAACTAGGAAGGTTAATTCGGACACAGTTCCCGAAAATGTTGGATGTAGCTGAAAGACACACAGATCCCATCGTTGTTGTTAGTCATTAGTCAATGTTCTAACAACGCTGTAGACGGATTACTCCGCGACTGCTCCATCCCTGAACCAGTCAGAAATGTTCTTTACTATCTGGTTTGACAACCTGTGAAATACATATCAGTCCCAGGAAAATCGTAAAGTTCGCAACGCAAAGTAAATGTATAAGGCAGCATTCAGATATGTCAGCGCACCAATCATACCTACAGCAGAATTGCAGCTTGGTGTTGATACAAGCAGACAATTATAAAAACCAGCATTACATACACGATGTTTCCTTAGTACAGTGGGGTAGGCTTTCTTCTTTTTCAAGACTAGTTAGTTAGTTAGTTAGTTAGTTAGTTAGTTAGTTAGTCTTTCCTCTTGTGTCGAGTGCGGCACATAGGGCAGAGGTCGTGACTCTCCATGCACGGCGGTCCGTTGCAATCCGTTGTAGGTCTTGGATGTTTGAGAGGCCCATGAGCGAGCCTTCCCTGATGATAGTTCTACGTAGGGTTTCCCTTGGTCTTCCACGAGATCTTTTCCCCTGTGGTGTCCAAATGAGGGCTTGGTAAGGAAGTCTTGATTTATCCATTCTAAGGACGTGGCCGACATAGCTCCAGCGGCGTTTTCGTATAAAATTAGACACATACTCTTGCCTGGATTCTTGCCTTATTTGTGTATTGGTTCGGAAATCTGACCATTTGAAATTTAGTATTCTTCTAAGGCATTTATTTTCAAAACTGTCTAATTTTGTGTGTAGAGTTTTCGTTGATTTCCAACTCTCGCATCCATAGGTTAGTACTGGAATCACACAAGAATTGAAGATCTTGAGTTTTGTGTGTTTGCTAAGTGTCTTTGATTTCCAGATGTTAGACAGTTTATTGAAGGCACTAGATGCCAGTGCTATTCTAAATGATATTTCTGGTGCGGTATCTCCTGTAGATGACATCTTGCTCCCTAGATAAGTGAAACTTGACTTTTTCAAGGCTGTCGTTGTTCAGCGTGATATCAAATTCTGGAGTCGATTGATTTTTTCTTGGGCGTCTGTGTGTTCTGAACTCAGGAGTGCTATGTCGTCGGCGAAGTCTAGGTCTTCCAGAATTTTGTCAACCCATGTAATGCCTAAATTTGCGTTATTTATGC
>CAJHNH020003608.1:0-12500 GCA_905116865.2 Candidula unifasciata | reverse complement strand
AGTGTTTGTAAGGATGTGTGTTAATGTTTGTGTGGAAATGTGTGGGGTGTTTGAAGGGAGGTGCGTGGAGAATGTAAAATTTGCTGGTGGGTTTGTGAAAAAATTCGTGTGAATGTTTGTAGAAATGTGTGGGTGCCTGAATGGAAGTGTGTTCCTAGTTTGGATTACTGTTCCACGTTTTTTTTTTTTTGGGGGGGGGGGGGGGGGATTTGGGTGGGGGGAGGGGGAGAAAGTAGAAATACCCCCACGCCCTACACACACAACAAACATGTAAAAGTTGACTAATTAGAGGTGTTTCTGCCAAAGTCAGAGTACATCTGCCTGAGGGGCAGAGAACTAACAGTGTGCATGCCAATAAGCATTCATGATTAGTAAAAGTGATGTACAAGCAAAAGAAGTTCTGCAGCTAGATTAAAGACTCTAGACGCTAGCGAACAACCAGAAATTTCGATGGTTTCTTTTTAGCCGACCAAAAAGTGACGTCCCGTGACAGTCCAAAATTTTAAAGTGTGATAAGAGCGTGTTTTCTGTGCTGTAGCGCGTTTTCTTCCTTGGCCAAGGTTTTCTTCCGTTAACCTAACCCTAACACTATCTCTCACCCTAACTCTAACCCGCGGCCTTCTCTATTTATCATTATTAATCAGAGACGGCGATTTCTAACTTAACCAACATTATACGCCTAATCTACCAACCCCTAAATTTTTGACTATCCTGTAACCCGTGGATTCCCCCTGCTTGTGGTCGGTTAATAAGAAAGTACGGAAATTTCTTCCGGAGTTTACTGTCGGAAAACGTGAAGAACAAGAAGTAGAAGTTACAGTTCAAGATTAATTTCCCTTTATTTTAAACCAAAATCTCTCCATGTGAGTTGCGGGGCCCCATTGTGGCTAAAACAAGAATAGACCAGCGGCCTCTTAAACAAGCATGTCGTAGTAGTCGACTAATTGGGAGCTTCCTTCGAAGTCGGAGTGCATCTGCCCGAGCGGGAAGTAACAACAGACTGCACACAAATAATCTAGTAAAAAGGATGCATACGCAAAACTCAGGCCCTGGCACAAAGGCAAAGCCAGAGGGACGAACAGTCAGGACTTTCCACTGGAACTAACAACTGGTGGAAAGGAAAGTACATGAGAAACCGAACTCCACTCTTTTTGGTTTTGTGTGAAAATATCAATAAAACAAAATCACTGTGTTTGCGGCAGTAACCCCTCAACATTATGTGCAGCTTATTATCTCGGACACGTGTGCATGCGCATAACCGCCAAACATTGTGTTGCTGGAGCTGTGAAGCGCGCAGTTTCATTTACTATTTTTGTAATATTTCATGAACTTTGGGATGGCTATTGACATTAGGCTTAAGGACCCGTGCATGTAAAGAAAGAATGAGGGAATCAACGAATTATTATATCGACTGGTACCAATAGTATGGAGAGAAAATAAGGGATACTCTACTTCGAACTGACTATATTGTTGCGTGCTGAATTCACTTGCTGGTCAATAGTACCAGAAGCAGAGACGTAGTTGCCTACGCCAATCGTAAAGGCAAGGCATTAGATGATGATGGTGACAGGGACGTGGGCAAAGGGTCTATGTGGCTTGAGGTGAGAAACGAGTGCAAAAGGTCCACGCATGAGGGAGGTTGTGAAAGAGGTTTTTCGGGAGTTTTACGACTAACAGTAGGTTGAACGCGCTTAGCGAGAACCATACGGGGGCTGTATGCTGAGCAGGAGAGAAACCGTGCTTGCCCAGTTAGTGTCTCTCAGTCGTTCAGATCAGGTGGACGCATGTCCAGATGTCTGAATTTTTAGCAGTAATTATGTAAATCATTTTAGTTTTGTGACAGTTTAGCCCAAGTAACAAGAAGGGACAAAGTCCGCAATCAGACAATATGTCAAGATCTTGATACCCAGCCCTTACTAACCCGAGTAGATCAGTCACAGTTACGATGGTTTGGACATGTATACAGAATGGGAGAAAATCGGTCACTATGGCAAGCATGGGAGGCTAAGAACCAGGGAACCAGACCTCCAGGACGACCCAGGGTGCGCTGGGAAGACAACATCTGACAGTCCCTAACTGACAGAGGACTGGAATGGAACAAAGCCAGAAAGAAAACTGCTGATAGAGACGTCTGGCGATCTCTCTGGCAAACCTCTACACCCCAAGGTAGAAGAGGAGCGACTAAGTAAGTAAGTAAGACAGTTTAGCTTGTTCATTAAAATTTGGTGTATGAGTCGAAATGCTCCCGTTGCGTGTATTTTGTGGAGACAAGGCGTTTAGAGCCCAACATGTTATTTGCCACTCTGATCGACCGAAGTCGGGGGTTGATTTGTGGTTGAACTGCGAGGACGGGATCGTCCCTCATCAGGATTGTGATTCAACTGTGCGTCGGGAGACTTGGTGTGCCTGGGACAGAGTCTCTAGTCAGTTAGTATGTAGTCGTTATTGGTGACCCAAAGTGTGGGCACATAACCGAAGCGTTCATTAAGGCTACTGATGACCACAAAAGTGGGCCAGTAGGTCGAAGGCGTATGTTGTGGACTCAGGCAAAGCCAAGGCGAGGTGTTCCCTTTCATTTGAAGCATATCAGTGTGTATAGGTGGAGCATTAGATGGACAGTGTTCCTGTATCACCATTTCTTTTTTTTAAATCAGCATACTGTGTTTCGTCCCAATAAATAGACTGATTCACGATTATAAAGATGATTCTTGCCGTATTGCTGATGTGGTTGGCTGCTGACTGTTATCGGTGGGAGCGGTACGATTTGACTATGTGAACTCTGTTAATAAAGTACTCTTCGGTAGGAAATCCAATTAGTCGCCAAGAGGTCGGCTTGGGGACCTTTTGAATATATGGTTAAGGTTAGATGCGTATCCTTTACAGGACGCTGCAGAACCAACCTTAACAGCCTCTGACTGTTGTGTGGTTTTTATAGGCAAATTTACGTCCAGTAGTTTGCCATTGCTTTCTGGATGGTCGGCTTTCTTGATACCACTGTTGAAACCAACGCAAGGCGCATGGCCTGCACCTGGGATTGAACCCGGCATCCCGGCATTACGAAGCGTTCGCATCGACTTAGCCACAGCGCTTTGAATTTTTGAGTGAGGCAAAATCAGTCCCCGCTAGACACCTGTAATGTTGGTATTTTCCCACTGAGCAATAATTTGGGAGTAAACCTTGAGAAAAGAGAGAAATACATGAGAATGTGAGTACTGGTAGAAACACGAGATATACAAGCAGGGCTCAAACCAGCACGTGAAACCCAGAACGAGGGTTATAAGGTTAGACCAAAGTCTTGTCAGTTAGTACGTGTTTGGCAGCTGGCGTGAAAGGTTGTATCTGATGGACGTGTGAATGTGACAGTGTATATTTGAAGACGTGAGAGATTGTGTTCCATGAGAAGACCGCAAGACAACAGCTTGATGACAGTCTTAATCGAAGTGGTTGCCAACAAGTTCCAGTCGGTCAAGAAGTCGAACTGCCATGATCGCAACTGCTGAATAAACCAGTGTGTGTATTACGTGTGTGAGGAAACAGGACTGAAAGGTAACGAGTGTGGACGAGAGAAGACGTGAAGTTTGTGTCTGATAAATGTCATCCTATCTTGTTGGACCTGCCAGCTTATAGTAGACATTGACTGGATCTGTTGGCTTATAGTAGACATTGACTGGATCTGTTGGCTTATAGTAGACATTGACTGGACCTGTTGGCTTATAGTAGACATTGACTGGATCTGTTGGCTTATAGTAGACATTGACTGGATCTGCTAGCTTATAGTAGACAATGACTGGATCTGCTAGCTTATAGTAGACATTGACTGGATCTGCTAGCTTATAGTAGACATTGACTGGATCTGCTAGCTTATAGTAGACATTGACTGGATCTGCTAGCTTATAGTAGACATTGACTGGACCTGTTAGCTTATAGTAGACATTGACTGGACCTGCTAGCTTATAGTAGACATTGACTGGACCTGTTAGCTTATAGTAGACATTGACTGGACCTGTTTGCTTATAGTAGACATTGACTGGACCTGTTAGCTTATAGTAGACATTGACTGGACCTGCTAGCTTATAGTAGACATTGACTGGATCTGTTAGCTTATAGTAGACATTGACTGGACCTGTTATCTTATAGTAGACATTGACTGGATCTGTTAGCTTATAGTAGACATTGACTGGACCTGTTAGCTTATAGTAGACATTGACTGGATCTGTTAGCTTAAAGCAGACATTGACTGTATCTGTTAGCTTATAGTAGACATTGACTGGACCTGTTAGCTTATAGTAGACATTGACTGGACCTGTTAGCTTATAGTGGACATTGACTGGACCTCTTAGCTTTTAGTAGACATTGACTGGACCTGTTAGCTTATAATAGACATTGACTGGACCAGATGACCTGTGAAAGTGTAATAAAGAATACAACTGGATATCGTCTACTCGTTACCAACTGTGTGCATTCAGAATGTCATCAATATCCCACATCTGATTAGGAGGCGATACACCCGTCTTATCGTTTCGCAACATATATATGAGCTTCGACTGGTCCAAATATTTTTGGCAATATGCTTTAAAAAAGCTCCCTATAGCCAATAGTGCATTCTGCAGACAAAAATGTGAAAGACGAAAACTATTACATTAGAAACGGAGAAGGCAATTAAGAAACCAATTTTTATGGAAAAAAGGAAGCTCTCATTAAATTTTTGTTTCAATTTCTATCCTAGTTCATTTCCGCTAGCTATCATTTTTGCGCTAACTTTGGCTAGAACTCCTATTTTTTACAGCTCAAAATCGGCGACAGATTGGATTGGATTAAAATCAAATTAAACAGCCTGACTTTTACTTCCTGCAGAATCAACCTTCTCTGGGGTCTGAAAGCGATTCACAGAAGATGAGGAATCACAGAGTTCTGGTTATCTTGGAGTGGTGCGGCGACTTTTTTGAAGCCTCCACACATGTAATGGAAAACAGATCTTACAATGGGTCAAGACGCCATTTGCGGAAGTGAACTCTGATTGGAGGAAATAGAAATGGAAGTCAAAACACTTCCGGTGTGGAATGTAATAAGACCGGTAACCAAATTAGTTTTAGCGCTCTGGATTCTGGGAGGAAGGCACGAGCTTCTAATTGTGTCTTAATGAATTTTTAACTGTCAGTTTGTTATCTTTTCCGTATTGTAGTTTCATTACATTTGTTCTCAACAGTGATGTTTCTATCCATCTGTCTATCTATCTATCTATCTATCTATCTATCTATCTATCTATCTATCTATCTATCTATCTATCTATCTATCTATCTATCTATCTATCTATCTATCTATCTATCTATCTATCTATCTATCTATCTATCTATCTATCTATCTATCTATCTATCTATCTATCTATCTATCTATCTATCTATCTATCTATCTATCTATCTATCTATCTATCTATCTATCTATCTATCTATCTATCTATCTATCTATCTATCTATCTATCTATCTATCTATCTATCTAATCTATCTATCTATCTATCTATCTATCTATCTATCTATCTATCTATCTATCTATCTATCTATCTATCTATCTATCTATCTATCTATCTATCTATCTATCTATCTATCTATCTATCTATCTAATCTATCTAATCTATCTAATCTATCTAATCTATCTAATCTATCTATCTATCTATCTATCTATCTATCTATCTATCTATCTATCTATCTATCTATCTATCTATCTATCTATCTATCTATCTATCTATCTATCTATCTATCTATCTATCTATCTATCTATCTATCTATCTATCTATCTATCTATCTATCTATCTATCTATCTATCTATCTATCTATCTATCTATCTATCTATCTATCTATCTATCTATCTATCTATCTATCTATCTATCTATCTATCTATCTATCTATCTATCTATCTATCTATCGATCGATCTATCGATCCTTCCATCCATCCATCCATCCATCCATCCATCCATCCATCCATCCATCCATCCATCCATCTATCCATCCATCCATCCATCCATCCATCTATCTATCTATCTATCTATCTATCTATCTATCTATCTATCTATCTATCTATCTATCTATCTATCTATCTATCTATCTATCTATCTATCTATCTATCTATCTATCTATCTATCTATATATCTATCTATCTATCTATCTATCTATCTATCTATCTATCTATCTATCTATCTATCTATCTATCTATCTATCTATCTATCTATCTATCTATCTATCTATCTATCTATCTATCTCTATCTATCTATCTATCTATCTATCTATCTATCTATCTATCTATCTATCTATCTATCTATCTATCTATCTATCTGTCTGTCTATCTATCTGTCTGTCTATCTGTCTGTCTGTCTGTCTGTCTGTCTGTCTGTCTGTCTGTCTGTCTGTCTGTCTGTCTGTCTGTCTGTCTGTCTGTCTGTCTGTCTATCTATCTATCTATCTATCTATCTATCTATCTATCTGTCTGTCTGTCTGTCTGTCTGTCTGCCCGCCTGTTTGTGTGTCTATCTATCCGTCCGTCTGTCTGTCTGTCTGTCGGTCTATGTGGCTGCCTGTCTGTCCGATCTTTCTGTCTGTCTGTACACCACATATCTTGCCCATTTGTACATACATTTTTGGGATTGCATTTAAAAACTTTCTGTTAAAACACTTCTTTGTTCTGCAGTTTATGTGTTGATTCATGTGTCTGCTGATGAATCCGTCTGTTGTATTACCCAAACATTGTCTATCACAGTTTTGATCCATTTATCTGTTGTTGTGTTCTTTTGATCTGCATGTGTGTATTTGTCCAACTGGCTATTACCACCTTTGTATATACAATGGTACCTCGGTATGCGTAATTAATCCGTTCCAGTTCCTTGGACGTACACCAAACAATACGTATACCAAACAGGTTGTGTACCAAACAATACTTATACCAAACAGTTTGTGTACCAAACAGGTTGTATACCAAACAATACATATACCAAACAGGTTGTGTACCAAACATGATGTATACTAAACAGGTTGTGTACCAAACAGGACGTATACCAAACAGGACGTATACCAAACAGGACGTATACCAAACAGGACGTATACCAAACAGGACGTATACCAAACAGGACGTATACCAAACAGGTTGTATACCAAACAGGACGTATACCAAACAGGACATATACCAAATGGAAAAGGGCGGGATGTTTTTGTTTGGAAAGAGAAACCATTTCCAGTAAGCTTTCGGGAATTTCAATCTCTCTCTCTCTCTCTCTCTCTCTCTCTCTCTCTCTCTCTCTCTCTCTCTCTCTCTCTGTGTGTGTGTGTGCATGTCTCTCTCTCCACTCTCTCTCTCTCTATGTGTGTTGTGTGTGTCTCTCTCTCTCTCTCTCTCTCATTCTCTCTCTCTCTCCCCTTCTTTTTTTTTCTTTTTTTCTTCCCTCTTCTTGTTTCAGTCATTCTTTCTTTATGTTTCCCTACCCGGACCCGGTTGAGGAGCACCAAGTTTGACTTTTACTAAAAATTTGTCCAAGGAACTTCGTTCCTGCCTCTCCTTGGAATGTTTCCGAAATGTCACATGCTGTTACCGCTTGTTTGGGATTTGTTGGGGTGATACTTCTCTGAAAATTGTTTGACATTCATCCATCCGACAAACATTTCCTTTATTAATAAGACAGGTAAACAAGGGAGGCGCGTGTTGGCGTGATCCATTTTGAATCATTCAAGTTTTAGCAGTCGAGTCGTATTCCAAACAAAGGTTGGATACCAAGTATAATTTGCAGCGTCTAAACAGATCGTATATCATTTTGGACGTATACGAAAACAAACGTATGCCGAGGTATCACTATACTTGCTTGTTATCATATTAATTCATTTCTGGGTAGATTTATCCGTTGTTTTTTTTTTTTCCGTCTGAAACCATTTTTTTAAATATTTTTTTAAAAAAAACTTTTGTGTGTGTCTATAAACATAGAAAAAGAATGTACTTTATCAATGCCTCTACATATATGAATGTGTCTGTTTAAGCTTTCATCTAAGACTCAAGTGAAGATCTTACTGTTTATGCTTCCATCTCAGAGACACAAGTGTAGATCTATCTGTTTATGCTTCCATCTCAGAGACACAAGTGTCGATCTATCTGTTCATGCTTCCATCTGAGACACAAGTGTTGATCTATCTTTTTATGCTTCCATCTGAGACACAAGTGTAGATCTATCTGTTTATGCTTCCATTTGAAACACGTGAGTAGATTTACATAATTATGCATCTACCTGAGACATATGTATGTATTTATATGTGTATTCGTTCTTTTAATATTCCTGTATAAATTTATTTGCTTATTGCTTGTTTATGTCTATTATTTATGCTTTAGTTAAGACAGATGAACAGACGTATCTGTTTATGCTTATGTAATCAGCTGTCTGTTTATGTTTCATCGAAACACAAGGTATCGTTCTGTCTGTTTATATTTCATCGAAACACAAGATATCATTCTGTCTGTTTATGTTTTATAGAAACGCAAGGTATTATTCTGTCAGTTTATGATTCTATTTTAAACAAGTGAATAGATTTTTTTTTCTTTACTTCCATTCGAAACACATGCACGGTTTCATCTTAAAAAAAAAAAACATATAAAGATTTATATGTTTATGTTTCATCGCGAAACATTTCCAGCAAACATCGGAAAACTTGATTTGCTTATAGATCACGCCAGTGGTTTCCCCTAGTATTTATCCATCCCCATGGTAACCCCTGAAGTAAACAAAGTTACGCCCGCGTCCTGCTGCGCATGGGCACTTTCTCTTAGGATCCATTCCCTGTCCATTAGGAAATTAGCAAAAACTGGTTAACTGACCAAGGGTCAGTGGTCAAGATCTCCGCGGGGAGATGCTGGGTGTTTAATGCGTCCTGGGAAAACACATTTAAAAGACAAATATACAAATCAATAAACTGCACGCTGTCTGTGCTTTTAGGGACAATTTTGTGAGCGTTTTCACGCGTGCATGTTTGTGATAGGAAAATAACACACACAAACATAATATTCATCTTGTCTATTCACTCATTATCCTCGATTATCTTGGTTCATTATCTGTATTCGTAGTTGCCAGACAATAGTAGGAGAGTCAGACCGTGGTATGGATATGGGCCTCATTACGTGTTAATTCCTACAGTCAGCATTTGATACGTTGTAGCCAACTCCCAAATTTATGACGGCACCGGATTTTTCAAAATCCTTTGTTGGGTTAATTTGCGAGAGGGCTTCAAATTAAAACCTTACAAGTGTAACATATATTTCAATAACCTTGCTATTGTTATGTAACATGTCAATTTCGTTGTTAATGATGCCAAGAGTCTAAAGCACGCGACATCAGAGTGCAGACGAACTCTATGTGATTTCATAATGACAGTCTAAAGATGGCTGCCCCACTTTTGACATGCACCACAAAGGAGCAATTTTGCTATCGTTTGTTCTCGTTGTTGTTGTTGTTGTTGTTGTCGTTGTTGTGTTGCTGTGTTGTGAAAGTGTGAAAACAAATAAAAATTAATCAGCAAATAGAAATCCAGTATGGTTATGTATGACTGCAAGACCAGAACTGTGTGAGTGGTCTGTGAGGTCTTCAAAGATTGCAGTCGACTCTGGGGTCACTACTCGTGTACCTGACTCGGTCGATAGCAGTCTGTTAAAAAAGTTACATCGTGTTGTAAATTTCTACTCCACGCAAACACACGCTGGACTCAAGGGATCCATCAGAATACTGGACGTGCATTCGCCGATGAACTGCTACAGGTTTCACACCCTTGCTGATTTAAAAACAAACCGGATATCATAATTCTGCTAGTTTTTAGAGGTCGTCATAAAGTGGGGCGGCCATCTTTAAACTATCATTATAACCTCAGAGTGTTCATCTGCGCCTTTGTGTCCGGTTCTTAACAATCTCGACATCCCTTAAAAATTGACATATTTAAGAGACAATATATTGGTTATTGTAAAATCTATTATACGTTTAAGGTTTTCCCTTTAGCCTGGATCGACTATATGAACTTAACACAAGGCCATTCGAGCCGACATGACAGCGTCTAGTTGCTAGGTTACCAGGGGTCATGGTAAATATAGACTGTTTGTAGACATCAAAGCTTTCTTCTTCTTCTTCTTCTTCTTCTTCCTCTTCTTCATCCTTCTTCTTCTTCTTCTTCTTCTTCTTCTTCTTCTTCTTCTTCTTCTTCTTCTTCTTCTTCTTCTTCTCTTCTTCTTCTTCTTCTTCTTCTTTGCTTCTTCTTCTTCTTCTTTCTTTCTTCTGCTTCTTTCTTCTGCTTTTTATTTTCCATCATTATCAATATCATTGTCATTCCCTCTTCGTCCAAACCCCCCCCCCCCCCCCCCCCAAACCCCCAGCCCCGTTCAGTTCTATTTTATTTGCTTCTTCTTTTCCCTATTGTGAACAAAAGCTTTACAATAATGAATATGAACAGACGCGAAGACAGAAATGTTTTCCAAGAAGTTATTCAAAATACTTCGCCATACACTTGCTGACTGAAGAACATGAATTAAAAATGCTTGCGGCAGCTTCCACTATTCAATGACGCTTTTCTCTGTCGCCGGGTTCACACATACACCTGCTATTTTACCTGTCCATCGCTCGACGGAACTAACAACCTAATATGTTGCCTGCTGCGATCTTTTTTGTTTGACTTATTAGTTGCCAGAAGAAGACACACGGGAGAATGTGAGATGAAAAAAGTGATTCCTAACTTTTCCTGAAGTTAGGGAACAAAAAATATAAAATTAGGCTTGAACAAACACCAATTTAGAGTTTCCTACATTAGTTTCCTATATATACAAGGATAGCCCACTACTTAAGGGATACTTCTCGTCCTTTTTAGGATACAATTTTTTGTAATTTGAAGCCCTACTGTGGCTATTGCCAGGGGCCGCAATATAGCCTGGCCATAAATATGGCCTAAAGGCTGAACGCGGTTTCTGGGACCTCTCCACGGTGATCCTCACACACATGGTGGCACATTGTGTCATCGGGTGTTTATCGCTTGTGTGATGTCCTGGTGGGGTAGAAAGTCAGTCAGACTACCTGAGGTATCCGACGTGGTGCAGCTGTTAGACACTCACCTATCAATCTAAGAGTCTGTGGTTCAGATCCGGACAGTGCAGAATTTAACAAAATAGTGACATTGGCTCCCATGTTGACCCAGGAAAATCCAAGGAAGTAAATTCAGCCACTGAGTGCCGATTGGTCTATAAAATATAGATCTAGCCCCAGATGCTCAACAGGCTTAGTTAGTTGCGTATCCTTTACAGGACGTTGCAGAACCAGCCCCAGCATTTTTTGTTGTGTTTTTTTTCAGGCAAGTTTACGTCCAGTAGTTTGCCATTACTTACTGAACGGTCGGCTTCTCGATACCACTGTCGAAACCAACGCAGGGCACATGGCCTGCAGCTGGGATCGAACTCGGTACCCCGGCATTACGAAGCGCGTTCGCAACGCCTTAGCCACAGAAAATACGCTTAAGGGCCTGGAAAATCGTCCTTTACATTAGTGTTCTTCATTGTAACAATACTTCAGCTTCTTGAGATTCCCTGACATGTCCCTAGACGAGCAGTTCTCAACCTATAGGTCGCGACCTATTTGTGTGGGTAAACGAACCTTTCACAGGGGTCTCTAAAGACCATTGCAAAACACATATTCTTTAAAGATATGAAGTAGCAACGGAAACAATTGCATGGTTGGAGGTAGCCACATTATGAGGAACTGTATTGAAGGGTCGCCACATTATGAGTAACTGTATTGAAGGGTCGCCACATTATGAGGAACTGTATTGAAGGGTCGCCACATTATAAGTAACTGTATTGCAGGGTCGCCACATTATGAGGAACTGTATTGAAGGCTCGCCACATTATGAGTAACTGTATTGCAGGGTCGCCACATTATGAGGAACTGTATTGAAGGGTCGCCACATTATGAGTAACTGTATTGAAGGGTCGCCACATTATGAGGAACTGTATTGAAGGGTAGCCGCATTGTGATGAACTGTATTGAAGGGTCGCCACATTATGAGGAACTGTATTGAAGGGTCGCCACATTGTGAGGAACTGTATTGAATGGTGGCCGCATTGTGAGGAACTGTATTGAAGGGTCGCCACATTGTGAGGAACTGTATTGAAGGGTCGCCACATTGTGAGGAACTGTATTGAAGGGTCGCCACATAGCTAGTTTGAGAACCACTACTCTAGATAATTATAGTGGGGTTGGGAGGCCGAACTGCTTCTCTGCCCCCTTATTTTGCACTCCCTGTATGCGTTTGATTGTGTCCAACATCAGAAACTGTGGAATTTTATGAAAAGTATGGGGTTTCCAGCGCATTTGGTGCATATAATTGAAAATCTTTATCACGAACAACAAGCAGCCATCAGAGCAGCTGGTGAAACATCGCCGAGGTGCAAAAGGGAGTGAGGCAGGGGTGCATTCTCACAGCGTACCTATTCAATAAAAACGCTGAAA